>CAWYPQ010000086.1:0-41361 GCA_963965965.1 Trididemnum nubilum
AGATATACTTCGTCAATTACAACGATGCTTACATCATTTTTGAGGTTAGAGACTACCAAGCCTACCCTCAACGGCAGCACTGAGTTCATAGCAGTCGCTACTTACTAGCTTCAAAACTTGCCATAAAAAATGTCATAGCCCGAATATAGCAAATAGCCTGAATAGTTTATCAAAATGTAGACAAACAACACAAAATAATTCAGTTACAAGTTACACCTCATTTCAGATCTTCTTCATTGGCTTAAGCAGCAGAGGTGGAGTGGAGGACACAAGGCTCGAGGCCAAAACCAAGGACACAAAAAAATCCAAGGCCAAGGCCAAGGACAGCCTTTTTGAGGACAGACACTCTCGAGGCCAAGGACAGGAATGCTCGAGGCCAAGGACCAAGGACACAAGCGCAAGTGCTCTCCAAAAAAAAGGTCTTCACAAAAATTTTTCAAGCGATCACCACAAAAAAACGTTTTCAAAAAATTTTTTCAAGCGCTTCACAAAATTTTAACAATTCAAAAAATAGTGCTGTCCTCGAGCCGAGGACAGGCCAATTAACAAGGACTTGAGGCCTCGAGGCCAAGGCCAAGGACTTGACCTTCGAGGCCAAGGCCAAGGACTTCAAAATGTGTCCTCGAGGACGTCCTCGAGGCCAAGGACGTCCTCAAGGACTCCACCTCTGTTAAGCAGCTATTATCGATAGTCCGGATTTTATCCGCGTGCGGATTTTTTCAGTAGGCACTTGCGGAAAAAATTCTCATGAGGATAAAATCCGGACTATTGGTAAAAGCCGCTTTTCTCGTAAAAAATTTTTATTTACTCTAGAGAGAACTATTCATGCATACAAGAAATGCTGGTCTACACTAAACGATGAAGTAGAAAATGTGCTAAATTTTCTTAAAAATTTCAAATCAAAATGGTGTATCCACTGCTCCCCCTTGCAGGTCAGCATTGCTTAAATAGTACTCACGTACAGGTAAAATTGCCAAAATCGGCCTACGTTGGAGTACCTTGCTGTTTAAACTTGGCTAACGTTACACTTGGGTTTTTAGTAGTTAGCCTAAACATTTCCCCGAAAAAGTACGCACTGCAAAATTGTAAAATTTTGAAGGAAAGCAATTTCTCTTCTCCAAAATAATTTTGCGTAACCAGAACAATGACAGAACAACAAGCCCGCTCAGCTCACTTCTCTGTCACGAATGAAAATAAACTTCCGCTCGATTAGTAAGGCTACTCGCTGCAGCAACAAAAGTAAGTTTCGTTTATGTCCGCACACTTTGCACGACATTTGAGGTGAAACCATTTTCTGCACAAAACACAAAACACTTGCTTTTCATCTTGTGCACCGCCTGGCTAATAACAAGCGTCCCATGGCTAATACCAAGCTTTACTACTGCCAAGAAATTTAGCTACACGTGCAAAAACTCCCACGCTTTGCAGAAGTAAATATACAAATCCCTAAATGGAGTCAAAATAGATTATTGTTCCCAAAACCCATTTCTCCATTAATTTTCCTACCTTTTAATCAGCTTACATTCCGCCATTCATTTTCATACTTTTCAAACAGCTTCTACGACCCTATTCATTTTTCCACTTTTTCTACCTTTCAATAAGCTCCCATCCCCCATTCACTTTTCCTACCTTTCAATGAGCTCCCATTTCCCCACTTATTTTCCTACTTTTCCAACCTTTAAATGAGCTCCCATTTCCCCAATCATTTTCCTACTTTTCCAACCTTTCAATGAACTCCCATTCCCTCATTCTTTTTCCTACTTTTCAATAACGTTCCCATCCCCCCATCCATTTTCCTGCTTTTCTTACCTTTCAATCAGCTCCCATTCCCTCATTCATTTTCCTACTTTTCAATAACCTTCCCTTCCCCTATTCATTATCCTACTTTTCCTACCTTTGAATAAACTCAAACTCCCCCATTCATTTTCCTACCTTTCAATGAGCCCCCATTCCCCCATTCCTTTTCCTACTTTTTCTACCTTTCAAAGAGCTCCCATTCCCGAATCCATTTTCCAACCTTTCAATGAGCTTCCATTTCCCCATTTATTTTCCTACTTTTGCTACCTTTCAATGAGCTCCCATTCCGTAATGCGGAATTTTTTCTATTTTTTTATTTCTTACTTTTCCTACTGAATTCATTTTCTTACTTTTCCTACTTTCTCAATAAGCTCCCCTTCCGCCATTCATTTTTCTACTTTTCATACCTTTCAATGAGCTCTCATTCCCCTGTTCATTTTCCTGGTTTTTCTACCTTTTATTGAGCTCCCATTCCCCTATTCATTTTCCTACTTTTCCTACCGTACCTTTCAATAAGCTCCCATCCCCCATTCATTTTCCTACTTTTCCTACCTTTCAATGAGCTTCGTCCATTCCCCCATTTATTTTCCTACTTTTCCTACCTTTCAATGAGCTCCCCTTCCCCCATTTTTTCCATACTTTTCTTATCTTTCAATCATCTTCCGTTCCCCCATTTTCATTTTCCTACTTTTCCTTCACGATTTCCGCTTTTTCCTACTTTGCCATTGTAGGAAAAGGCGGAAATCGTGCTAAAAGGCCGTTGGAGTTAGGGATAGGGATAGGATTAGGGTTAGGGCCAATCGTAATCCCAAACCTAACCGCCCTTTCCTACCTTTCTGCCTTTTAGGGCGATTTCCGCCTTTTCCTACTTTTCCGCCTTTCAGTCATGTCCCATTTTCATTTTCCTACTTTTCCTTCACGATTTCCGCTTTTTCCTACTTTGTCGTTGTAGGAAAAGGCAGAAATCGTGCTAAAAGGCCATTAGAGTTAGGGATAGGGATAGGATTAGGGTTAGGTTAGGGTTAGCGCCAATCGTAATCCCAAACCCAACCGCCCTTTCCTACCTTTCTGCCTTTTAGGGCGATTTCCGCCTTTTCCTACTTTTCCGCCTTTTAGTCATGTTTCATTTTCTTACTTTTTCGCTTTTAAGAAAAACGGAAATCGTGCTGAAAGGTTATTAGGAGTAGCTTTAGGATCGGGATTGGTATAGGGTTTGGTTAGGATCAACTATAACCTTAGCTCAAACCCCAACCGCCCTTAATTTCAACTTTCCCGCCTTTTAGCATGATTTCCGCCTTTTCCTACTTTTCCGCCTTTTCCTACTTTTCCGCCTTTTAGTTAAAGGCGGAAATCATGCTAAAAGGCGGGAAAGTTGAATTTAAGGGCGGTTGGGGTTTGAGCTAAGGTTATAGTTGATCCTAACCAAACCCTATACCAATCCCGATCCTAAAACTACTCCTAATAACCTTTCAGCACGATTTCCGTTTTTCTTAAAAGCGAAAAAGTAAGAAAATGAAACATGACTAAAAGGCGGAAAAGGCGGAAATCGCCCTAAAAGGCAGAAAGGTAGGAAAGGGCGGTTGGGTTTGGGATTACGATTGGCGCTAACCCTAACCTAACCCTAATCCTATCCCTATCCCTAACTCTAATGGCCTTTTAGCACGATTTCTGCCTTTTCCTACAACGACAAAGTAGGAAAAAGCGGAAATCGTGAAGGAAAAGTAGGAAAATGAAAATGGGACATGACTGAAAGGCGGAAAAGTAGGAAAAGGCGGAAATCGCCCTAAAAGGCAGAAAGGTAGGAAAGGGCGGTTAGGTTTGGGATTACGATTGGCCCTAACCCTAATCCTATCCCTATCCCTAACTCCAACGGCCTTTTAGCACGATTTCCGCCTTTTCCTACAATGGCAAAGTAGGAAAAAGCGGAAATCGTGAAGGAAAAGTAGGAAAATGAAAATGGGGGAACGGAAGATGATTGAAAGATAAGAAAAGTATGGAAAAAATGGGGGAAGGGGAGCTCATTGAAAGGTAGGAAAAGTAGGAAAATAAATGGGGGAATGGACGAAGCTCATTGAAAGGTAGGAAAAGTAGGAAAATGAATGGGGGATGGGAGCTTATTGAAAGGTACGGTAGGAAAAGTAGGAAAATGAATAGGGGAATGGGAGCTCAATAAAAGGTAGAAAAACCAGGAAAATGAACAGGGGAATGAGAGCTCATTGAAAGGTATGAAAAGTAGAAAAATGAATGGCGGAAGGGGAGCTTATTGAGAAAGTAGGAAAAGTAAGAAAATGAATTCAGTAGGAAAAGTAAGAAATAAAAAAATAGAAAAAATTCCGCATTACGGAATGGGAGCTCATTGAAAGGTAGCAAAAGTAGGAAAATAAATGGGGAAATGGAAGCTCATTGAAAGGTTGGAAAATGGATTCGGGAATGGGAGCTCTTTGAAAGGTAGAAAAAGTAGGAAAAGGAATGGGGGAATGGGGGCTCATTGAAAGGTAGGAAAATGAATGGGGGAGTTTGAGTTTATTCAAAGGTAGGAAAAGTAGGATAATGAATAGGGGAAGGGAAGGTTATTGAAAAGTAGGAAAATGAATGAGGGAATGGGAGCTGATTGAAAGGTAAGAAAAGCAGGAAAATGGATGGGGGGATGGGAACGTTATTGAAAAGTAGGAAAAAGAATGAGGGAATGGGAGTTCATTGAAAGGTTGGAAAAGTAGGAAAATGATTGGGGAAATGGGAGCTCATTTAAAGGTTGGAAAAGTAGGAAAATAAGTGGGGAAATGGGAGCTCATTGAAAGGTAGGAAAAGTGAATGGGGGATGGGAGCTTATTGAAAGGTAGAAAAAGTGGAAAAATGAATAGGGTCGTAGAAGCTGTTTGAAAAGTATGAAAATGAATGGCGGAATGTAAGCTGATTAAAAGGTAGGAAAATTAATGGAGAAATGGGTTTTGGGAACAATAATCTATTTTGACTCCATTTAGGGATTTGTATATTTACTTCTGCAAAGCGTGGGAGTTTTTGCACGTGTAGCTAAATTTCTTGGCAGTAGTAAAGCTTGGTATTAGCCATGGGACGCTTGTTATTAGCCAGGCGGTGCACAAGATGAAAAGCAAGTGTTTTGTGTTTTGTGCAGAAAATGGTTTCACCTCAAATGTCGTGCAAAGTGTGCGGACATAAACGAAACTTACTTTTGTTGCTGCAGCGAGTAGCCTTACTAATCGAGCGGAAGTTTATTTTCATTCGTGACAGAGAAGTGAGCTGAGCGGGCTTGTTGTTCTGTCATTGTTCTGGTTACGCAAAATTATTTTGGAGAAGAGAAATTGCTTTCCTTCAAAATTTTACAATTTTGCAGTGCGTACTTTTTCGGGGAAATGTTTAGGCTAACTACTAAAAACCCAAGTGTAACGTTAGCCAAGTTTAAACAGCAAGGTACTCCAACGTAGGCCGATTTTGGCAATTTTACCTGTACGTGAGTACTATTTAAGCAATGCTGACCTGCAAGGGGGAGCAGTGGATACACCATTTTGATTTGAAATTTTTAAGAAAATTTAGCACATTTTCTACTTCATCGTTTAGTGTAGACCAGCATTTCTTGTATGCATGAATAGTTCTCTCTAGAGTAAATAAAAATTTTTTACGAGAAAAGCGGCTTTTACCAATAGTCCGGATTTTATCCTCATGAGAATTTTTTCCGCAAGTGCCTACTGAAAAAATCCGCACGCGGATAAAATCCGGACTATCGATAATAGCTGCTTAACAGAGGTGGAGTCCTTGAGGACGTCCTTGGCCTCGAGGACGTCCTCGAGGACACATTTTGAAGTCCTTGGCCTTGGCCTCGAAGGTCAAGTCCTTGGCCTTGGCCTCGAGGCCTCAAGTCCTTGTTAATTGGCCTGTCCTCGGCTCGAGGACAGCACTATTTTTTGAATTGTTAAAATTTTGTGAAGCGCTTGAAAAAATTTTTTGAAAACGTTTTTTTGTGGTGATCGCTTGAAAAATTTTTGTGAAGACCTTTTTTTTGGAGAGCACTTGCGCTTGTGTCCTTGGTCCTTGGCCTCGAGCATTCCTGTCCTTGGCCTCGAGAGTGTCTGTCCTCAAAAAGGCTGTCCTTGGCCTTGGCCTTGGATTTTTTTGTGTCCTTGGTTTTGGCCTCGAGCCTTGTGTCCTCCACTCCACCTCTGCTGCTTAAGCCAATGAAGAAGATCTGAAATGAGGTGTAACTTGTAACTGAATTATTTTGTGTTGTTTGTCTACATTTTGATAAACTATTCAGGCTATTTGCTATATTCGGGCTATGACATTTTTTATGGCAAGTTTTGAAGCTAGTAAGTAGCGACTGCTATGAACTCAGTGCTGCCGTTGAGGGTAGGCTTGGTAGTCTCTAACCTCAAAAATGATGTAAGCATCGTTGTAATTGACGAAGTATATCTTCGATATTAGACGAAAAAATACAGCTTTTTCCCATTGAAGACTTCTTTTTCTTCATCTGAAACTGACCGAAAAAGATAGTGACTGCGGTGATCCTTTTTTTTTTTTTTTTTCTTGTACACGAGCCTACACACTTCTTGTTTGGAGCCTTCCCACTTTTTTGTTTAGGACGGCAGCACTGTATAAACTTCAATTGAAAAACAGTGCTCTGCTGTGCACAATTTTCGCATTTTCCTACTTTTCCGCCTTTTGCTACTTTTCCGCCTTTTAGTAAAGTCCCGTACAGGATCCAAATTAGGGGAGTCGAATATGGAATTAAATAATCTGGGTAATTTTATGATTCAGGATGAAGTTAGAGCCTCCTTATAAGGCTCAATAACGTTTTTTATGGCGTTATTCTAAGCTCGAAACCTTAAATAACCCAATGTATGAAATAGACGGGTTAAAAAAATTGACGGGAATGTAGGCCTATTGAGGACTTCGATTTTTTGTTTTGATACACATTTTGAGCTTTTCTGCAGAATAAGATGCTTTCATTGCCCACCGTACTTGTTTCATAACCGCTACAAACATGTGTTTACAGTGTATTTAGATACACTGTAAAGTGTATCTAAATAGCTTAGCATTGTTAACATCCTTGATAAGACTTTGTTAAAATCTTTTTCTTAATTTTGAAACTTTAAGAAGGCGTCGTCATTGCTGTAAAAAACGCAAAGCTTTAATGTCGGTTTCCTAAAATGTTAGCATTTTCCAACCATAGAAATATAAAAAGATCAAATCCACCATATAAAAAGAACCGATATTATTGTCGCATATTTTTTGATATTGGTGATATTTTTTTAGACTATTGCAAGTGTGTATTATAGCTTATTATCACTCTCAAGCGCATGAGATGTTGATAAAGTGTTTTCAATTTTTGCAAGTTCCATTCTTTCATCGCTGCTTATAAAGAATTCAGACCAGAAGCTTTTTTTCAGTGCGCAAGTGTTTCATAATTGCATTTGTAAATTACCTCGCTGAATATTTAGCCTGTCCACATTTCGAATTAGCGTGGGCTAATTTGGCCCGTAGGTGGTCCGAATTCATCTTTAGGGGTCAAAATCTTGAAAATTTGGAGGTCCCATTTGGGGGGATCCCCAACGTGTCACCCTCCAATTCAGACGGGCACTAGCCCATTTTGATATCTACATTCGCTCAAACTTTGGATTCTCTGCGTTTTGCAAGCAAAATACAGAAAGCTGAAGATAGAAAAAAAAAAGGAAAATGATATCCAAGTCGGATATTATAAACATAGCCATAAGAAAGACGGTGAAAGTGTGTTCTAAAACCGCTAACGTGTTTTTATCAACATCGGTATTTACCGAGATATATCTGTTCAAATTTGACCATTTTCTGCCGAAATTTTGTCTCCATAATTGCAGTCACGTGACTAAGCGTCCCCAAAATTGTTACGTACAAAGTTTCTATAGATGCACTTATGCTGTGTCCAAATTTGAGCTTTCCACGTCCAACCGTTTTGAAGCTGTAAACGACTAATATTTCTTTGACACAAAAACGGCCATTTTTTTTCCGGTTTTCAGATTACTGAATCGCGATGATGTCACCCTTGATCCTAAAAACTGTCATACAAGATGCATTTATCCACAACCAGGTTGTGTCCGAAATTCAACTTTCTGTGTTTAGCCGTTATGAATTTATAACGCTTTGATATCTTTATCTGCAAAAAATCGGCGGGTAAAAACAATGGTACCACGCGCGAAACGCGATGTATAAATGACCTTGCATTTTCCGGATATGACTAAAAGGCGGTAAAGTTGGGAAAAGCTGAAATCGTCCTAAAAGGCGGAAAGTAGGAAAGGGCAGTTGGGGTTTGGGTTAAGGTTAACCCTCATCTAACCCTAACCCCAATCCTAACCCAAATCTAACCTTAATCTGCTTTTTAGCACGTTTTCCGCCTTTTCCTACTTTTCTGTCGTAGGAAAATGGGGAATCGTGCAAAAAACTGACTAATTTTAGATTTGGTTTAAGACAAGGGTTAGACGAATTCACCCTTTTCTACTTTTCCACCTTTTGAGACGAATTCAGCCTTTTCCTACTTTTCTGTCTTCTAGTCATGTCCTCATATCCCTACTTTTCCGCCTTTTTTTTGCCAATTCCTAACCAATCTCAATTTATAGTTCCAACATTTTCTACTTTTCCTACCTTTCCCAACCACACAATGAGCTCCCATTTCCAAAATTTCCAAAAATTTCACTTTTTGAACCAACAGCTCATGCTTTCCCTACCTTTCAATGAGCTCCCATTCCCATTCGTTTTCCTACTTTTCCTACCTTTCATTGAGCACCCATTCCCCCATTTATTTCCCTACTTTTTCTACCTTTTAATGAGCCCTCATTCATTTCCTACCTTTCAATGAGCTCCCATTCCCCTATTCATTTTCCTACCTTTCAATGAACTTCGTCCATTTTCCCATTTACAGTGTTTCCGTACTTTTCCTACCTTTCAATCAGCTCCCATTCCCTCATTCATTTTCCTACTTTTCCTACCTTTGAATAAACTCAAATTCCCCCATTCATTTTCCTACCTTTCAATGAGGCCCCCATTCCCCATTCCTTTTCCTACTTTTTCTACCTTTCAAAGAGCTCCCATTCCCGAATCCATTTTCCAACCTTTCAATCATCTTCCATTCCCCCATTTATTTTCCTACTTTTGCTACCTTTCAATGAGCTCCCATTCCGCCATTCATTTTCCTACTTTTCATACCTTTCAATGAGCTCTCATTCCCCTATTCATTTTCCTGGTTTTTCTACCTTTTATTGAGCTCCCATTCCCCTATTCATTTTCCTACTTTTCCTACCGTACCTTTCAATAAGCTCCCATCCCCATTCATTTTCCTACTTTTCCTACCTTTCAATGAGCTTCGTCCATTCCCCCATTTATTTTCCTACTTTTCCTACCTTTCAATTAGCTCCCCTTCCCCCATTCGTTTTCCTACCATTAAATGAGTTCCCATTCCCCCATTCATTTTCTTATTTTTCCTACCTTTCAATGAGCTCCTCTTCCCCCATTTTTTCCATACTTTTCTTATCTTTCAATCATCTTCCGTTCCCCCATTTTCATTTTCCTACTTTTCCTTCACGATTTTCGCTTTTTCCTACCTTGCCGTTGTAGGAAAAGGCAGAAATCGTGCTAAAAGGCCATTAGAGTTAGGGATAGGGATAGGATTAGGGTTAGGTTAGGGTTAGCGCCAATCGTAATCCCAAACCCAACCGCCCTTTCCTACCTTTCTGCCTTTTAGGGCGATTTCCGCCTTTTCCTACTTTTCCGCCTTTTAGTCATGTCCCATTTTCCTACTTTTCCGCTTTAGGAAAAACGGAAATCGTGCTGAAAGGTTATTAGGAGTAGCTTAAGGATCGGGATTGGTATAGGGTTTGGTTAGAATCAACTTATAACCTTAACTCAAACCCCAACCGCCCTTAAATTCAACTTTCCCGCCTTTTAGCATGATTTCCGCCTTTTCCGCCTTTTCCTACTTTTCCGCCTTTTAGTTAGGGAGTTTTTCCGTCTTTTCCGCCTTTTCCTACTTTTCCGCCTTTTAGCAAAATTTCCGCCTTTTCCGCCTTTTCCTATTTCCGCCTTTTAGTAATGTCCCGTTTAGACTGGACGCGAAGCAACCAAAATTTGACGTCATCGACAGCTCGCGAAAGGTTGCAACCGCTCGCAACCTTCGCGAGCAGTTGCGCAACATCGCTTGCTTGCAGGCTGTAGTAAGATGACCTACTAAATCACCGATTGTATTTTTACGATCGCAGTTTGCTAGAAAATAATGTAAATAGTATATTGGTATGGTTTAGCGCCTATTTATCAGTCCAAAGAGTAGGTTGTTGGCAAAGTTAGATTCGCGATAGCCCTAGGCTTGCCAAGTTAATTTGGATCTAGACAGCTAAGGCTGTAGTAAATCCTAGAGTGATTTTTCATAGCTATGCTTGATCTTAGAGCTTCATTATAATGAATACGCCAAAGCAGTGTAGGCCTAGCCCCACGACATCTAGCTTTTAATACAAAACTTTTTAGTCTGTGCAGCATAGCAGAAGCTATTGCATCAGTCCAGTGGTTCTTTTGGCTGAGCAGCTTTTGCTTTTTTGTCTTAAAGTAAACTTAAACTAACATGGTCTAGTAGTTTTTTTCAGAATATAAAACAACCCACCAACAGGCTAGTTTTGAATGTGTTGATAGTGTTTTTACCCCTTGTTTGTTAGCTTGTTGTTTTAAAACTAACCACAATTGAACAATTCCTTGAATACTGGAAAACTCGCAAAACTTTTTTCACTGTCTCCTTGACCAAGCCAACTTGTTGAATAAAACTGTATTTAGAATTGGTTTCAAGCTACACTGCTACAAACAACAGCTAGATAGATACAAAAAATCGAAAAATTTCTATGAACTTTTGGATTGGCCTAATTAGTAGTTACTTCTTTGAATAGCTACAAGCATGGACTTTTTTCTTCTGAATGTCCTCTTAAAAGTCTTCTTGTTTCTGAAGGTTTGTAACCGTGATCAAGATGAACTTGAAGCAATGGTTTTGGACTACCCCAAGTTTTATAATCTTGAATATTGTAGTCTGGTAGTGATTTTTCACTCCAGTCCTATGTGATGAAAATAGAAGTGTCAAGTGTGTTAAATATTCATTTACTGTGTCTTTGTGTAATATCTGAATTTAGTTGTTTTTGAATTTCAAAACATTTTTACTGTCTCTTAAAATTTTTACTGCTTTACATGGTGAATAAAGTGACTAAGTAAACAATTTTAAGTCTGAAGTTTAATCATTGCGATTACAGTCAGTGTATTTAGATGAACTAGAAAGCCAATATATATCTAACCAGTAGAAAGTGAGTTCTATTTTTTTGCTGAGGTTACTATTATTGGTAGAGAAGTACCCGCCTAGCAAGTTCATTAATATTGTTCCATTCTCATTAGCCACCACTAAACAAACTTGATAAAGCATTTATAATTAAAATAATTGGACTGGGGAAGGAAGCGTCAGTTACATAAAAATGTGAGGACTAACAGCACTTTTATTCAGATGCTTGAGTAACAATTTTCACATAAAAAATCGAGATGTTTTTTTTATCAGGGGCATAAGCAAAAACTTGCTAAGAGGGGGCTTGACCTTGCAGCTTTAAGTTTGTATCTCACAAGCGGTGGTTTGGAGTGAAGCCCTTTGAGGTAAATGCGACCGTCGCAACGTAGCCTACTGGTACCGCAAGAAAATGCAAACTAATAAAATGCTCTCAAAAGCATTTAACTTCACACTAAACATCGAAACGCGTTCCGCTAGCGAGTAAAACACCAAACTTAGTTTTAGAAGCTGACTTTTCCTCAAAGCAACTGCTGGTATTACTGTGCTAAATTCTTGTCCTTCGATGATAGTGCCAAATCATGCAAAAACTGCAATGTTTTTTTGCTTTCTCCAGCAAATCAACACAGCAATCCATTGCACAATAAGCAAAAAATCCACTACCGGTACATAACTGATGACAAATCCAGCTTTCAGTTTCACTCATAGCATTAACATTGGGAGTCTTCATAAACAGCACAAAATAACAAATACAAACAACTGCTTAAGCTTACTACAGGTATCATAACATGATTGCCTGAAAAAGAAAAATCACATCAAAAAAACAACATAGTTTATGCTTTAAATGTACCTGTGGACTAGCCTATTGGTCTACACCATGGCGTACTATAACAACAGGCCTTGCAAGCGCGCACGTCAATCAAGTGACTGGAGGCGAATGTGCATTCGCTATTTTCTTTACTAGCGCTGCGCTTTACTGTATGTAGCGTGGACATGGCGAGTGTAGAGAATGCAATCGGTTGAACAAAATAGTGGTTATACGATTATTACTGGTCATGGCTGTAGAAAACCTCAGCAGTTAGGCTGTATAGCAAAACAACATTTCATTTCAAGGATATTGTATTCATTAGCTTAGTCTAGTAAAAGATTCTGCAGGGCCGTGACAGTGACATGGAGTTTAGGAACAGGGAAGGTAGGGCTGGTTATCGGCGAACTTGCAGTGATTGACTAGTCGTAGGCCTTTTTGGAAAATGTTATTCCATTCCACACTGCAGGTATAGACATGTGTTTAGACTATGTACGATACATTATTACTGGCCATTAGGCTATGTATCAGGACTGGCATATTTGCCCTGTTAAAACAACAAGTTATTTTGTGCAACCACTCAACAATCGTGCAAACAAACCACAGATCACACAAAGATATATACCATAGAAACCAAGATGTAGTGGAGAATTCGACGGAGAGATAGGAGTTCAAGTCATTCAATAAGTTGCAAATTACATTTTAAAGATTAATACGTGTAGTAGATTATATGTAAGAGTGGTGTAATCAGATAGCATACAGTACCGGTAACATGAAAAATAAATATAATGGTTAGATTAAATAAATATGTCCAATAACTTGTTTGAAAAGTCTACCGGTACTATGCCAATATTACACTTTTAATTTTTGTTGATGATCTGCTGTACAACAATTGCAGTAGTAGTAGGCTACAACAATGGTCGTGCTGTACAACAATTGCAGAGCCCTACGCTAGGAGACAGTGGAGGTGACCATACGGTCTTCTAAGTCCACTGCCACCTATTCCCTAACCCTAGAATTAATAAAAATCATAATATTGTTAACACTTAACATCATTCACACAATTATGATTGAAACCAGAATACAAAATGAAACCAGAATTAGCAACAACCACAGACAAAACAATTCTAAATTGTCAATTATTTCATGTAGTGACTCATGCCAGTTTTAATTACTGTGAATACATACTAATCAGGTATAGTTTCTTTTTTTTTTTCTTGAAATTGTTGTACCGGTAGGACAAAGGTTTTAGTTGCACAGGTACTTCTTGCCAAATTTTTGGTCCAACATAGGTGAAAGATTTTTTGCCATATTCTGTCCTTTTAGGGGGAAGAGTATAATTTAATTTAGATGCTAGCCTGGTAAATAGTATTGTGATGGTGATTTTGCATTATGGTGGAGATGGGAGTAATCGAATGGAGAATGGGATTCGTTTGATAACGATACATTTTCTTCGCAACCTCTAATGTGCATATGTCTTTCAGTTTTAAAATCTCTAGTTTTCTAAAAAGTGGAGCAGTATGGGCAATGTATGAACTTCTTGTCATAATTCTGACTATACGTTTATGTAGTTTTTCTAGTGGGTCGAGGCCATTTGTAGATGCCATTCCCCAAGATGAGATACAGTACTGGAGATGGGAATATATTAAAGTATAATACACAGTTTTCAGTGTGTTAATATCAACATAATTTCTGAGTTGTAACAATACCCAGGACCCACTAGAAAGTTTGCTACAAATATGCTGTACATACAGTTTCTAGGTTAGCTTATCATTAAAAATTACACCCAAGTACTTAATTTGGTAACTTCTTCTATCACATTATCTCCAATCTTAATTTCACATTTCTCCATTGTTTTTTATTGCTAGTAATCATAAATTTGGTTTTGGTGTAGTTAATAGTTAATTTATTTCTTTTCATCCAGTTGCTAAGAAATAAATTAACTATTAATTACACCAAAACCAAATTTATGATGTACACTGTACAGGGTTGTGAAAATCTTACCATAGTTAGAAAATTTTTAGTTATATAGCCTATAGCAGTATGGCTGCAGGTGTGGATTAGATTGATGTGACGTTTGTGCTGCGTCACATAACGTAAAAAGGTACCGTACTTACGGCATGGTATTAACAAGACCCTTTTGCAGGCCTACTGTTATAGATCCGTTAACATTTATAGCAAAATGGACACTTTTCTGTTTCGAGTTTAGCATTGCTGATAATTATTTCTTAGATTCAATTAACAGAATAATATACAATACATACACTTTTAGAATACAGCAAATTATTATAGCTAACTTACAGAATAGAGAATTTTTTATGCTTACTGGTTGTGACAATGGGGCGTAAATGCTGTGTAATGAACTGCAATGGAAACTATGATGCTGATAATAAAGAAAGTACCTTTCGATTGCCAGCAGATGAAGGTGAGCGAGCAAGATGGTTAGCATCCATACCGCGCGACAATATACCTGATTCCAAAAACACAGTGGTATGTGAACGCCGCTGGCCATCCAATTATGCAGCAGTGACAATTCGAGGAAAGAAACGCCCTGCGGATCCACCTTCAATATTTAATTGTGTTAAACGCAGCCAATGGCCTACAGCACCACCACCACCACGGCAAACAAGGAAGGCTTTATCTGTAACCAGGAGAATTGACATTGACCAACAGAAAGTTTTGGACAAAGTGGATATAATTAAAGAATTTGCTGAAATTAAAGAGAAAATTGATGACAAATTGGACTATACAAATTTTTCTGTAGTTAGAAGTGCTGATACATTCATCAATTTTCAATCTCAGGAGTATGTACCTAATACAGGAATTCCAAAATTTTCATTGATTATCAGGAAAGACTTTTCAAATGAAAGTTACCACTGTGGTGTTAAATGTAATATTCCCACATTAAGCGCCAATAGAATTTATAATCTTAACAGATGGTCAATAATTGAGGAATGTATTCACTTTTTACAAGCTGAAAAGCTTTCACATAAAAAGCTGATTTTATCGGAACAAACCACTGCTATGGGTTCTAAAAAAGTTGGAGAAAAGAAATATGAACCAGCAACTCTAGTACGTGCTTTTGAATACTATGCTTTATCACGTTCTGCCTACAATCGAATTCGCAATGATTTTGAATTACCCAGCATAAGAACTTTAACAAAATTAACATCATCACTTCGAAACTTAGATGATAATGATTATCTATCAAATTTTTTTGCTGGTTTACCAGAGAATCGAAAAACCTGCATTTTGTTAATAGATGAGGTATATGTTAAACCATCTATGCAATATCATGGGGGTACAATTTTTGGAAAAGCTGTTAATAAACCAGCTTTATTGGCCAACTCAGTTTTAAGTTTTATGATTGTGTGTTTGTTCGGTGGACCAAAGTTGCTGTTCAGGATGCTACCTGTAAAACAGTTGGATGCAGACTACATGTATCAGCAAACCAATCTTATCTTGAGGCTTATCAAGCAAGCAGGTGGCAATGCTAAAGCTATAATCTGTGACAACAATCGAGTGAATCAGTCTTTAAACTTTTCCAAGGTGATGTTCCATAGAAAACTAAAGATGAAATTTTTCTTCTTTTTGATTTTGTTCACTTGATTAAAAGTATACGCAATAATTGGATTACTGAGAAGACGAAGGAATTAATCTTTTATGAAGGTGATGAAAAAAAAGTTGCAAGTTGGGCTCATCTTGAAAATCTGTTAAGTCATGAAAGCCAGCATCTCGTAAAAATGTCTCAATTATCCAGAGTGGCAGTATATCCAACCCCAGTGGAGAGACAAAAAGTGTCATATTGCTTAATGGTATTTTGCGAAAATACTTTAAACGCATTGCGATGTCATTCCGAGTTGGGCAATGCCAATGACACTGCTTTGTTTCTTGAAAAAGTGTTAAGATTTTGGAAAACTCTAAATGTTAAAAGTCCCTACGAAGATGTTTGCATGAGAGATGATTGTCGAGCAGTAATCAGGTCTGAAGATGATCCTAACTTACGTTTTTTGTTGGAATTTGGCGAAATGGATTTAAAAATGATGAACAGAAACAGCCCAAGACAAAAGTGCTTAACCAAAGATACAGCTAAAGCAATTTGGCAAACATGCAATGGGTTGGTGAATTTAGCCAAGAACCTCTTAAAGACAACCCATCAGTTTGTCATGCTTGGTATTTTTACAACCGACCATCTGGAAAAACAATTTGGTAAGTTGCGCCAGGGTTCTGGCGGAACTTATTTCATAACCGTCCAGCAAGCCATGGAAAAATGGGCAATACATACGACCAAAATTTTACTTCGTGGCATCGACGGTGATAAGACAGTATTGGATCATGCGGTATCATCCGGTCATGCATGTGAAAAATGCAACTTTTTCCTAAATGAGAACATGTGTAGTGTCTTTGATACTTTGCCTGATTTGGAAATTTCACTTGCAGATGACGTGAAAATGTCACTTGTATATAGCGCTGGTTATGTTTCCAGACACGAAAACGAAGCTCATGATGGAGTTTTCGCATATTATGAACATTATGGTCGCTACTTGAATGAGCGCAACCATGGTGGTTTAAAAATACCTCGAGACTGCATTTGCCAGTGGGTAATATTCGCCTATATTTTGTTCCACGAAATAGCAGATTTAACATGTCGCAAATCTTTGTGCAAAGTTCTTGAACTGATTTCTGATTTTTACAATTTAAACATTCTCCCCACATACCAGGGATATCTAGAACATCGGGATCGCTTACTTTGCCTTTTTCGTACGTTTCGTCTGACAACAGTGGTGCTACGCAGCGCTTTTAGATTAACTATCGGACGCTTGAATGATCGATCACATTGCGAAACTGCTCGTTTTGCTCATTTGATCACGAGCACGTGTTGGGTTGTGAGCAGTAAGTTGTTGAGCAGTTGTAAAAATTTAGTTACTTTTACTTGTAACAAGTTTAGATTGCGACTATAAAAATGTACGTGATTTTAAGATGAGTAGTAGATTAGAAAAGCGCAGTTTACAGGACAAGTCTACTGTGCTATAGTTCAGAGTTACTACTTACTAATTTGCAGTCTTGTTCTACAGATGCATTCTGTAATTTCTGCAGTTTTTTCAGCGTCTTGGTAAATGCAAATGTATTAGTTACGTTTTGAAATTGTAGTTGAGATGAAGTACAGTAAATTAAACTCAACAATACGTTGCTATTTTGCGCTTAAGTTAGTTATGAGACTATTCTTGGATACCCTTGCTTTGGAGTATTTGGATATATCAAGCAGATTTATACTCTGAAGAAGAGCACAAAAGCTTGAAAATTGCTCGCATTGTAGCCAGGACGTTACCGCAACATGCTATTTGTAAGTTATATCTTGTATTTGTTCCTAGACGTATTGGTAAATGAGATTAGGCCTCTTAAAGTATAGCTTGTTTATTGCAGGCATTCTTTTTACGTTTCTAAATATAGCCTGTATTACTTGTTAGTTATTTCAACTAAAGCAGTGATATATATGGATTCAGCAGTGTTATTGTAATAATGGGGAACATCTCTTTTACTTGTCTATTTGTATGTGTTTGAAAAAGAAACGTTTCAGTATATCTGCAGAGAAATTAACTTGAACCATTTTATTGCTAAATCATGTTACTTCTGTGCTTAGCGTAGCCAAGGTTTTTGATTAGGTGACCCAAACTACAAATCACATGCAATGTCGTGATCAGAAATTTTCAAAAGAGGGACTTTTCGTGGAACAAAGTTCAGCCATGGCCTGAGTTTGGCATTTAGCTGGGTTTTTGCTTAATGGAAAGTTTGGTTTAAACCAATGGTTAAAAAACAAAAATGTCTAAAGTAGAAGACGTGTGTGAGCAAACTAGTGTAACTTAAACGTATCACAGACGGGAGTCTGAGGGCGAAGCCCCCATCTTGAAAAAAACTGAAAAATTTTTTTCGAAAAAAAGCTATTTTGATGACATTGGATCACATTTTGCACATGTTCAGAGCAATTTGAAAGAACTAGATATTTAATTTAAAAACCTATTGAAAAAATTTTTACGGTGTTAAATTTTGACATTGGATCACATTTTGCACATGTTCAGAGCAATTTGAAAGAGCTAGATATTTAATTTAAAAACCTATTGAAAAAATTTTTACGGTGTTAAATTTTGTAAGTGATTCGGCCCAGGTAGGGAAAAGTAAGATATCTTGCCTTCTGCAATATATTAGCAGTAAATAATAATCCACTTGAAGATTTTTCTTAGAGCTTTTTGTTCTGTCATGAAAATAGCCATTTATAGTAGTACATGTATGACCAGGAGGTACAGGCCCCCTTAAATCAAATTCAATAATTTGTTCAATGAGCTTTTCCCCTTAGCTAATTTTTCAAAAGCATTTTCTCGCATAGCAACTGGCGAGGTGCAGGTGAGCTGTCATAGAAAAATCGTACAATAAATAGTTTCACCTACTAACCATATTATTGCCCGGGCCGGATTTACATTACGTGGGACCCCTTAAATGGGGATTTTTGCAACATCTTCGTGCCAAATATACGTGAAGACCACAAAGAGTCTTACCATCTGACCAAAAAGAGTCTTACCGTGGGGCCCCTGTCACTGTGCCATATGGTAAATCCGACCCTGATTATTGCATTACGTTCATGGAAAGTTTAGATGAGTGCCTAAGGTAGCAACTTTTTAAGACAAAAACTCTTAGTTTCACCCTGGTTATACATTTAAATTGGTTGGAATTAAGGTAGCCCGGGCCTCCTGGTCGTCAATTTTATTGTTAATTACTGTTGCACACATGTACAGTTGTACGCGAAGATGCTAAAAGAAACTTAAACTGAAAAAACAATAGGCTTTTTGTCACATTTTTGTCACTGCTGGCAATTTCATTGGGAGGAGGGCGGACCCCTGGAGCCCCCCCTAGCTACGCCTATGCTTCTGTACAAAAATAAACCTTGTAGTTTAGGGATGCATTTCGTGTTTAACACATTTGTGTGCTTATTTTCAGGTTTCTTTCGTGAACCCACAACCCATGTTCTGATTCATTATAATGCTAATTATCCAAGCTTTGTTGCAACCGGAAACTTTGTGACTTTTATTAACAATTTGTGGAAAGTGATATCTCTCAAATCTTCATGGAAAGGTAAAAACTTCTATTTTGTTCAAAAAATTCACTATACAATTTAAAAGAAAGGGATAACAAAGTTGTAGCATAAGGAAATCCATCCAAGCTGAGTGGGGTGCAGTAATCACATATTAAACTAAAATTGAAAAGGGAACACCGTTTAAAAGGTCCAAAATATGAAAGGAATCGAATATTTCGGTAAGAATTTCTTTATTCCGTAAGTATTTCAGTTAGATTAATAGCCCGTAACCTAGTTTCATGTGGTAAATATTTCTGTGAGTTTACCACTTCGAGACCCAGAGTTTCGTTCGGTAGCGATCTCTCAGTTAGAAAGAATTAATTAATTTAGCATAATTTGTTGGGTAAAGATTGTTATGGGACAGAGTTTTATTGCGAATAATTAATTATTTTCTTGAGTTTTTTTTTGAAGTTTTAACCCTGTAATATTTGTCATTTTGGCCCTGCTAAGCCTAACTGATGAGCCTTAAAATTAGGCGAAACAGCTGTCTTAGGCATGCAACTTGTAATTTTTTGTTCTCTGCTTTTAGCATGATCTTTGTGAATTTTGATGTTTGTTCGATTGCTTTCGTAGTGTACCTTTTAAACGGTGTTCCCTTTTCAATTTTTGTTCTACACAATTTACATAATAAACTGCACTTTGCATGTAAAATTGATGGCCTTTTTTTGAAACTTTGATGGTGGAGTTAAAATTTTGAACTTATTCAAATGCTGAATTATTCGTAACTTTCAAATTCAGGCTATATCCGCTGCATTTAAACGCTTGAATCTAACAACAGTGCATAACATAAAAAATATTGACCTCAATATTACTGGCTAAATTAGAAAGTTTTCTTGACAATTAGGGTGGTTGCTTGACTTGTCCGCCAGATTCTTTCGCAACTTTTCTGTCGCAATTTTAATCAATCTCTATGACTGCTATATGTTGTTACTGAGTGACTAAATAACAATTTGCCTTGTCTTGAGCTGGCAGTTATTGCAACCAAAGTGTTATTTTTCATACCAGTCCTATTCATATGTTTATAGCTATGTAATTGAAAATAATTAATCACCTATTGCACTTTTCAGGATTTCGAAAGAACGATTCAATGTGTAAACCCCTTTGTCTCGATGAAGATGGATCTAGCAACTACACTCTCCAGTTTTTGCTAAAAGCACTTGCAATCTTGAAAGAATGTAAAGCATTTGGTCAATCAGGCTTAACAGCTGAAACGTTTACTGCTTGCACTCTTATCCCTGTAGGCAATGGTGGCAATGATCTTCCACCTCATTAACAAG
This sequence comes from Trididemnum nubilum, assembly GCA_963965965.1. Lineage (NCBI taxonomy): Eukaryota > Metazoa > Chordata > Ascidiacea > Aplousobranchia > Didemnidae > Trididemnum > Trididemnum nubilum. The sequence goes on from CAWYPQ010000086.1 coordinate 20,289, forward strand.
CATGGATTTAAGTATTATATTACTTGGCAAATTTACCAATGATCCAGTTGAAGGACGTTTTGGCTGGTATAGGCGAATAAAAGGTGGCAACTTTTGTGTCAATTCCGCAGCTATTTTAGGCTGAAAAAAGATTCGTTGCCTGAGTCTCCTGTACTTCGCCAAAATGCTTTGCATACCTTGGCTCACCTAAATACCAGATCAACTAACTCAACAGAGGATGACATGGAAGCTTTGGACTGTTTGGAGGAAATAAGACTTTAAAAAAATGGGCTTCAGAAATTGAAGTTGACGAAGTTATGATGATGATACCGCTGTCACCTATTGCGTTGCTGGGTACATAGCAAGATGCATATCTCAGCAAAGAAAATGCTTTGGCTGCAAAGAATTGTTGATTGATCCTGAACATATCCCGGGTTTGGAGAGCAAAAAGCCTTTTAGTGGTATTAGCGAATCGTGGTGGCCTATATGCTCCCAAGTCCCAAGCAGTACTGCCATGCTAGTTGTGTTTTGGAGTTCAGATTTACAACTAAGTAGCTGTCCGTGAAAGCGCTCGATTGCAGTTTCTGTGTTTAAAAGACGAAGTGCCCTTTGCTGGACTCTACTAAAGGATATTGCTTAAATTCTCAACACGAGTTTGTAGTGACTCAAACGTACGCGGCAGAGCATTGCAATTTCAATCATATCCTGAAAGCTTTATTAAACTGTTTTGCTAAAATGAGCTAAAGCGCATCAGCCAATGCGAGATCGAGACTCTTGCAAATATGAGCCGTGGCATTAGAAAACTTGCTTCCAAATTCACCCCCAAAAGCTAATGTTACATGCTGTGCCAGTTTGGACTTGGCCATACTGTAGTTTTACCGAGATTTTGTTCGATTTATTATTTATTGTTTAAATTTGTGAATTCGCTTTTTGCTAGTTAACTTTTAAATCGGGTGTTGTCTTTTTATTTGAGTATTGCTACGGTTCAATTAAATTTTTTAGCTGATTTTCAATCTGCATAATTTAGAAACGACTCTGGAATTAAACCCAGGTATATAATTTTCTCATGGAAATAGTACAGTTTTCAATGTAGTATGGTTTTCGTATTTTTGCAACTCTGTCTCTAGTTTATATCAACAAAACGTCAAAAAATTTCTAGCACCACTGTTGTCAGCGCATAATTACAGTAAGCGATCCCGATGTTCTAGATATCCCTGCCACATACCCAACGATACTAGCCAACATCTTGTTTAAAAATTATTGCATTTTGTACAAGCCTCGATCTAATAAGGAACCCCAGCAAAAGCTGTTGAAGTTGAGTACCGGTACGTGATTTGGTGATATGTATCGTTGTAGGCTTATACTGTATATGTAATGAAAGTAAGGTAATAAAATCTGTCTTTAAAGTCAATGAGTGAGATTCGTCTCAAATCCATGGTAGATGGAAACTATAGTAATGTGATATAATAATTTCGATCGCTCCAGTAAATGTAATATCTTTGTGTTCAATGTTTCGACTATACGTTGATTATTGAGACTGGTAATTCCATGTTTCATGTGTGTTCATTGTATTTAACTTGCTTGTAATGAATTATCGCTGATACACTGTACACCGTTACTAAAAACTAAAAAAAACCCAGACTTTCTTGCATTTTATTGTTCGCCTCCAGTCAGATGATTGACGTGCGCGTCTGCAAGGCCTGTTGTTATAGTACGCCATGGTCTACACTCTACAAAATAGATCTACCAGTACCATAATGAGACATGGATGGTGAAAGCGTTTAAGGATTTGTTAACTGAGTAAACACCTAGAGAACTTTTGACATCTGCTTCCTTTTCGCGTTTCTGCATTAAAACCCAGAACTGTCATCGTCAAAACAGATTATGGCAAGTTTTCAGTGGAAGGATCTAAACAAATCATTGATAGCTAGTAAATAGGCTAAGTACTACTACGTTTTTGAAGAAATGACTAGTCTTTTCATTTCCAAATTCGATCTACTGTACTTCGTTTTTCACTTATACTTCACAAACTTTTTTCTCAAGATTGTTTTGTTACCTGAGCTATTAGTCTAGACTCTTCTTCACGATTATTGCGTTATAATATAATATAAACTCAATCTTCGTTTTACCCGTAATTTCAGCGCGCTATGATGAAACAGAACCTGTGATTACTATAATAGCGCTTCAATAATGGAGTACACAAAGCTTTCTGCTCATTGAATACATTTTAAAAGTAAGTTATTAAAATTAGCCTATCAAGCGACCAGTCGCGAAGATTAGCAACCACTCACGAAGACTCGCAAAGGTTGGCAACCTTCGCGAGTGACGTAATCGACCACTCGCGAAGGTTGGCGAAGGTCGCCAACCTTCGCTTCGCGTTGCTTCGCGTCCAGTCTAAACGCACCTTAAATTTTGAAATGCAGGATTGCCGATGGTATGTAGTCAAAAGGAATAATTCTATTTTTGAAGATAAGGGGAATAATGAAACAAGGTTCGGGGCTCCTCTTTTTTACCTCATGTAATTCTCGTTTCTTCAATAAAACCGATCTCGTGCACCATCTCTTCGACAACTCAATTTGCATGTTGCTTCTGATTTAGCCTGCCATTGGACTTCATTTTTACGAAGTTCTTTTTGCCGGTAACGACCACAGTGGATTCTTGATCCTTACTCAAGGCTAGGGTTTAACATTCAAATTCAACTTTCCAGGTTTAACCAGACGCCCCCTAACTCAGTACGCATACAGCCTCTACACGTTGTGGCTAATTTCAGCTTTCCATGTCTAGTGGTTTTTGAGTTTCAAGTGAATTAATAAATTTCCAACACAAAAACCGCGGTTTTTCTCGGTTTTTGGCATCCTAATTCAAAATCACTTGACCAATTATCCCCAAAATTGGCACACATGACTTTTTCGTTTATTCTTATGTTGAGTCCAAATTTAAACTTTCTATGTTTAACCGGTTTTTAGTTATATAAGCAAATCAAATGAATTTTGCTGCTCATCTATTAAAATGGCCTAGTAAAAACAAAGTTCCTACGCGTGCGAAGTCACAATAATCCAGTGTTATTGACAGAAATGGCCACAAATAACATTATATCAAAAGTGCAGCGCAGCAAAGCGCAACGATCTGTTCAACCAGTAAAAGCGCTGCGCAAAATGCACTTTTTAGTTTTTTTAATTTCGGAAGCACAGCGCAATTACCGCAATGAACTTTTTGACTTAGTTAAAGCATAACGCAATTCCGCAATTGCGGAACGGCAATTTTGTACCAATTTAAAGCGCAACCTAACTTCCGCAATAGAAATTTCACAACACAATGCAAGTATCGCATTTTTTGCGATTTTAGACTGAAAAAGAGCAAATAAATTGCTAAAGAAGGCCGACATTTATCGATATTGTGATTGAAAGAAACAAAATTAAGTTCAATGTATAGAATTGCGCTATTAACCGAAAAAAACTTGAAAGCGCTGCGCAATTAAAGCGCAACGCAACTTCCGCAATTGCGGAGGTTGCGGGAGTTGCGCTTTGCGCTTCTAATTGCGCTTTGCCCACCTCTACTTGATAAGATGAAACTAAATTATCGATATTTGTATGTTGCAATGATTCTGTCGTAATCGAATAGGAGTGACTATTTCACCAAACATTTTAATTTAAAGAAAGTGAGACAAGGATGACGAACATTCATCGTTTTTCATTTTGATTTTTTAAAGTTCAAGGTTACGGTTTGAATTACGGTTTGGGTTGCAATTAGATTTGAGGTTAGTTTGAGTTAATTAGTCAGAATTTGAGTTTGAGTTAGATTCGAGTCAGAATTATCAAAAAAGAATGCTTTTCCAATCGAATTGAAAAAATTGGAACAATGAGAAGACGGCCAGTTGTTCGAGCGGTAACCCGTTCATCTCTGGAGCGGGAGGTATGACGTTCAATTTTCAGGGTGGTCAAATCTGACACACCGTTGCCAACAGCTCGCCGCCGCTGTGACATTTCTATGAATGGAGCTGCTTTTTCCGGGCGCAGTAATGCGGAGATGGGCCCCGCAAACTCGTTACACGCTTGGGTGTAATACAGCAAGTATAATGTCTGATTGAAAAAAATTCTTTCGACACACTTGAGTGCTTTCAATAAATTTATTCTGATTCTTTGGCGCGACCGATTTTTTGACCCTTTGCTAGCCATACTTTGCGAATCCCAGCCCAAAAACTAACAAACACGAAACAGTAGTAATATTTGATTTCTCGTTCATTTTATTTAGGGACTTTATGTAGGGAAAGTCCCATTTCAACATCTTGATGTAATCAGACCAGCAGACCATGAATCAGATCGAATGTCACTTGTGAAAAAGTTTATGACGTCATTTGTCATGTTTTATAGTAAGGTTCAGCGGGCAATTACACAGAGCACGATTGTAGTTACGAGCAGTGTGTGTGTGTGTGATGGACGAACAGAATTAACTAATTCAATACAATAAAAGTTTGCAACAGTGTTATTTTTTTAGTTTTGCAGTTTTGCTAGAGAGCACTGTATTTTTTCGTAATTTGAAATTCAATTAACCAAGTTTAGAAAATTTCAATCTGAAAAGTTTTGAGCCAAATTTTGTGAAACTTTACAACCGATTTTGTGAAACTTTTGCGTAGAAGTTATGTTTGCCGCGACTATAATGTCAATTTTCAAACTGTCAATGTTTTTGGACTTAGCAGTGTTTAAATTTTATTTGAAAAAATTTATGTTGTGAAACGGAGAAACAATCACGAGTAATGAGTGATAGGCTAGAAACTCGACTAAAACCCTTCATCTTCATTGCAAAGCGAGGATCACTGTGAATAATAATTTATATCTTGCTTTTATGATAATTTGATTATTATTTAAAGCTAACCATGCAAAACATTTTTCGTATGAAATAAGAAAGTCGCCTTTGCATTTCATCACATTTCATCGGTGCAGGGAATTTGGATATTATTTTAAGAGTTCTTTTCAGCATCTGCCAATAAATAATATATTTATTTTTTGTAACAGCAATCTTGCAGGAAAACAAGTCTCATTTTTGCTCAAAATTTAAGAACAGAGTTTTGGATTCTGTTGTATATTTCAATTGTAGATTTGTATGTAACGACTATTTCAAAAATCATGATATATTAAACACCGGCCGGTTGGTCGAGCAGTAACGCGTTCGTCTTTGGAACTGGAGGTCTGCGCTTCAAATCTCGGGCCGGTCAAATCGGACACAGTGTTGCCTACAGCTCACCACCGTTGGTAAAGTCTAGAACACCAAAAAAACAGTCAGAATCGACAAGCTTGAATGATTTTTCAATTTTAATTTTGTGTATGTTTTCGAAAGCTTTCGGAAAACGTAACAAAGGCATTATTGAATAAACAAAGCCATTATTTAATAAACAATACGCAACAATGAACGAGTTTTGTACATTTAAGTCAAGCAATTATCAAGAAATCACTCAAGCGTGTCGATTCTGACTGCGTTTCTTTTGGTGTTCTAGACTCTTCCGCCACCGCTACAACATTTCTTCAAATGGAGCCGTGTTGCTCGCAGTTTTAGTGACGCGGAGATGAGTCAAGCAAATTCGTTTTACGCTTCAGCGTATTGCAGCAAGCTTAAAAGATGTGATTGGACATTTTAAACCAAATAACAACCCTTTCACTCAAGCAAAAATGTATTTATGTCGCTATCTATTCCCAAAAAATATTTAAGAACAAATGAGGGTGAACATAATTGCGAAAATTTAAGCAAAGCCATTCATCTCAAAGTTTACTGATTCTTATAAAAAAAGCGTTTCGAGATTGAGAAACTTTCGATAATTTTAAATTCAATCACAAGACATTTAATCATCGGACGTGTCATGAATCACGCGGTCACGTGAAATCAGTGAAATGTAAAGCCGAGTTGTGAAAACAGGAGTATGAAGTTGCATTAACGTTTGGTAATAATTACTAATCAGATTCTATCGCAATGATTCAAATCGTTATGGATGATCGTAAGGCGACTCGATAAGACTTCAAAATCAAAGAAGGTCATTGACTAAAGTGCGTGAGATTTTTCAGGACTCAAAAAAATGAAATGAGCTACTGATAGATCATGACTACTCCAATATCTTTCTGTATTTTCATCGTCGTATGGTTGTCTTGGTTGATATTCATTCAAGCTTCAATTGCATATTTTGAAACCGATCATCATTACAATCCAATAATGTCAAGATTAACTTTTCAATGTACCTGTTAAGTAAAGACTAACACTTAGGGTAAAATCGCAATCTTTTGAAACAAAATCTGTAAACACTTCTTTAAAACTCTCCATAAACTTAATGATACCGTAGAATTCGTCTAATCGTCAGCGTCTGATTCGTCACTTCGCTTAATTGGTCACCTCGTTTTATCCCCGAGAAACAGTTTGTTCGGCTTAATGGTCATTTGCAGATTGGAGTTAATGTTCAAGCGATGATTACAGCTTTGTTTACTACCGCAGGATGAACGGATTCACGCAGTCTCAGTGGTTACTTTAACACATGTGGGATCTCAAACAAACGAAGAGTCCTCATCTGATTAATAGTCTACAGAAAAACCTCGCTGCAGCAATACAAAAGAAAGAGATGCGAGGCGCGTTTTAACTACAGACCATTAACTAAAAGCTGAGAGTCTAGAAGAGCTTAAATGGAGTAGAGGAACTAAGTGCAAAAATGTAAATAAATAAGTGTAAAAATGTGAAGAGATTAAGTGTAAAAAAACAGCAACTACAGTTTGAACGGCTAAAGTTAGGAGTCAACGATGTAATTGAGCTTTCTGCGTTTATTTGCGTTAAGGGAAGTCTCTAATAGAACAAAACAAACCAAAATCACGCAATTTTTCAAGTTAATAATTTTGATTACAGCGATTTCTGTATCATTTTCTGAATACAGTATGATTCGTGTTCTGTGTATGTGCATTAAATTGAACAATAAACGTAATAAGTTGCGTAAACAGCAAAATAAGCGCCAAATAAACAAGCCGTTATAAAGTTTTTACCTGTTTGCATAATTCGTCAGTTGGCCTAATTTGTCACTTTTTTCCAACCCCCTTGTGGCGACGAATTAGGCACATTTTACTGCGCTTTCAAAGCAAATGAAAACAAAGGGTGGCAAAAATCTAGCTCTCAAAATATTCAACAATTTAAATTTATTGCTGATCTTTTGTTGCAGAAAAAGTAAGAGAAAATAAAAAATTGTTTCATGAAAGGCATGTTGTGAAGTAACAATTTAGCCCTTGTCGATGAGCGAAGATCTTAATTCAAGAAGCATGAGCTCGATTAGTCTCGAATTCTTGCACTATGCTTTCGCCATTCCTGCATTTTAAACAGCCAGCATTTATGCTGACTGTTATCCGTTTTTAAAGCTATTTTTGCTTAATCATACCATAATCTTGCATGAACGCAACTATTGTCACGTAATGTCTTAAGCTCACGCGGCCACTTTCAGCTGCGAGAATCGAGATTTTGCCTTTTTTCTTTCTCAAACCGAGAAAGAAAGAAAAACTCAATCAAATAACGAAATGTATAATTAATGTTAAGATGGCTTATTTCTTTCTAGTGCTTATGGGCATCAGTGAGAGCATAATGTTTTACAAGAATAACGTAGTAATAAAATGAAGTGACTATTTCACCAGAAAAATTTAAGCTCTAGGGAGCAAAACAAAATTGAGAAATATTCATCAGCGCATTTTTCATTAGCTTTTTTAGAGTCAAGATTAGGATTTGAGTTACAATTTGGATTAAGGTTAGGTCTGAGGTTAATTTCAGAGTAAGGATTTGAGTTTGGGTTAGGTTTGAGTCAGAATTAATAAAAAACTAGGTAAAAATTTCAGGTGAAACAAAGCCTTTCAAAAACCAATAATATCCAGGGGTTTCCCCATGGCCAAAATCACCATTAATTGAATCGGAGAAACTTGAACTCGATAGCAAAATATTTTAAAGTATTGGTAAAACTCTCGGATTGTAATATTGTAATTTGTAACACCATACCAAAATCAATCTACCAGTTTTTAAACTGCCTCAATGCAATGACACATGGCACTCAACGAGGCAAATGGTTCCGGAATCTGGTTAAAATAAAGTCTAGAAATCAATAATTACTGCATTCGAGCGGTAGCGCGTTCGCCTCTGGAACTGAAGGTATGATGATCAAACCTCGGCTGGTGAAATCGGATGCAGTGTTGCCAACAGCTGAACATTACTTAGAAAGGAGCTGTGTTGCCTGCAGCCAGAATGATGCGGAGATGGGCCCCACCAAATCGTTACCCGCTTCCGCGTAATGCAGCGAATACAATGAAATATTTGATTTGAAACTATAAAGCTTTTAATATTAGTTAGAAGACGATATGTTTTTATTACCTAACCAAAAGTAGTAGCAACATTGAGGTAAGAAGAAAATTGCTTAAAACTGTGCAAAAAAGCTTTCTGTGTATACAGTACGTTAAAAAACAAGCAATTTTTATCAAACAAAACAACCAAATAGTGAAAAACATGTCTTCAATCATGTTAAAAAAAGAGGTTTTCATCACGTTTTCAACAAAAATTGAAAAAATTATTGTTGTGAAACTACGTGTACATGAAGAAAAATGTAGGTAATTCACCGCATTTAGAAAACTACTGTTGAAAAAGAAACAGAACAAAGAATCGCACAATAAGTGACACGTGCGATAAATATTGACCAAGATTCGTTTTAACGTGACTAATGAACAAACGCTGTAGCATTGCGCAAGTCAATACAGTACAAACAAAGGATAACGACGATTGACGACGAAAACGAATTGCGGAAAACAACCTTTGTTTAACTTTTATTTTAGTCTAATTTAAACCTTTCATGTTTTTTACTTCAAACACTTTGAAAGCCATAAAAACCTTTTTTAAAGCCCACAGAATTAACCTCATGCGCTTTGACGGATTTATCGTCTTGCTTTGGTTAGGCAAAAATTACAGTGCTTTTCTCTTTATCTCTTTTGGACTTATTACAAAGGCTGCAGACTCGATCGTCAGTTTATTTCAGCAAGTCCGAGTTCTCTAATTTAATTTTTTCGAGTTCAAGTTTGGCAAAAATATCAAGTTTTTCGAGCTCGAGTTCAGGCTAACGAAAATACTACGTCTACGTGTTCGCTGCCGGTGTTCATTGCAAACAAAAAATAAAGCTATTTCGCGTGTGCAGCAGGTTCACGATTGTACCTCAGCTGTTGGGAAAAACGCAATCTCAAGTTACACGGCTTGAACAACAATAAATATTTCTTTCCGGCACGTTTTTAATCTTTAATTTTCTTTTTAATGAACTCGAACAGTTGTATTAACTTAACGCTTTCGAACTTAATTTTTTAAGTACTTCGGAGCTTCGTTTTTGGGACTTCGCGTGAGCGCGAAGTATACTGAACATAGGAATTAACGAATGCGTCATGTGTACCAATTTTGGAGGTCCTAGGTTACGTGATCGTGAATTGAAACCAAAAAAAAAAACATAAAAAACTGCGAGTTTTGGCTTGAAAATTTATTAATTTGTCTATAACTCAAAAACCACTCAGCGTGCACAGCTGAAATTTGTACACAATGTGGGCAATTATACATGGCTTATGCAAACCGAGTTTGGGGGCACCTGGTCACGTGAACAAAATGTTACAGGCCGAAAATGGGTAGAAAAAGAGGATGATTATTTATACCTCGGTCAACACCGATTTTGATTGAAAATGATTTGTGATTTTTGAGCACACTATCAACCGGCTTTCTTTTGATTATGTTCGTTTGCCCCAACTTGAATATTATTTTTCTTCTTTTTTCTTTTTTCGTACTTTTTTTTCCGGTTCTTTTTTCTTATTCTTCTCCGACTACCTACTTAAACCGCTAAACGCACTGTATTCAAAGTTTGAGCGATTGAAGATATCAGGGAGGACTAGCGCGGGAATGAAATCGGGGGTGCCAGGTTGGGGGATCCCCCTCAAACGGGTTCTCCAAAATTTTAAACTTTTAAACCGTTAGAGCTAGATCGATCAAAATTTCGGAATAGGTAGATATTAAAAGTAAATTAAACCCAACAAAAATTGGGGCTTGAACAATGGGGGTTTCCCCCCAAACGGGCCCTTTAAAATTTAAACTTTTAACCTTTTAAGCTAGGCCCACGAAAATTTTAACTTAAGGGAAGTAAACATAAAGGAAAGATAAAATTTGGCATAATTTAAGGGTACCAAACTGGGGATTCCTCTCAAATGAGGCCACCAAAATTGTAACTTTTTAACCGCTTACGCTAAACACATGAAATTTCTAGAGTGGGCATATATGAAGAAAAGATAAAATTTAACAAATCATTGGGAGTACCAAAATTGGGGATCCCCCTGAAACAAGGCCGTCAAAGTTTTCAACTTGTAAACCGTTAGAGCTAGATGGATCAAATTTTGGAAATGGGTAGATATGAAAAATCAACTAAACGTAACAAAAAATGGGTTTTCAAAATGGGGGATTTTCCCCAAACGAGGCCCTCCAAAATTCAAACTTTTTTACCTTTTAAGCTAGACACATAAAAATTTTAAAGTAAGTAAACACAAAGAAAAGATAATATTTGGCAAAGTTTGGGGATACCAAAATGGGGGGTGCCCTTCAAACGAGGCCACCAAAATTCGAAACTTTTAAACTGTTAGAGCTAGGTGGATCAAATTTTCGGTATAGGTAGATATGAAAAATAAACTAAACCTAACAAAATTTGGGGTTCCAAAATGGGGGTTTCCCCCAAACGGGGACCTCCAAATTTCAAATTTTTTAACCTTTTAAGCTGGACACATGAAACTTCTAAGGTTATTAAATACTGTATAAAAACAAGATAAAACTTGACCAAATTTGGGGTTCCAAAATGGGAGGTCCCCCCAAATGAGGCCGCCAAAATTCAAAACTTTTTAACCATGCACGTTAGACAAATGAAATTTTTAGGGTTGACAATTACGAAGATAAGATAATTTTTGATAAAATTTGGGGGCACCAAAATAAGGGATCTCCTTCAAAAACAGGGCTGCCAAAATTCAAACTTTTTAACCACTCACGAAAGATAGATGAAATTTTCAAAATAGATAAATATAAGTTAAAGATAAAATATGACAAAATTTGGGGGTACCACAATGAGGGTGTCCCTCTCAAAAGAGGCCATCAAAATTCAAACTTTTTAACCACTCACGCTATACGTAAGAAATTTTCCGGATAGGCAAGTACGATGAAAAGATAACATTTGACAAAATTCGGGGTACCAAAATGAAGAAATCTTTCTCAAACAAGAACGTTAAAATTCAACTTGAGCCATTTGCACTAGACTGATGAAATTTTTAGAATAGGTAAATATGAAAAAAAAGATAAAATTTGGGGGTACCACAACACAATGGGGGGCCCTTTCAAAAGAGGTTGCCAAAATTCATACTTTTTACTTGTTTAAGCTAGACACATCAAATTTTCAGGATAGGTTAATTTCAAGGAAAAACAAAATCAATTTGAGGCATCAAAATCGGGGGTCCCTGAATTGGATCCTTCAAAACTCAAACTTTTCAACCATTCACGCTAAACGCATGAAACTTTCAGAATAAGTAATAAAAGAAAAATAAAATCAGAATAGGTAAATAAAATATGACTATTTGCCTCAATTGGAGAGTCTTCCTCCAACGGGTCCTTCAAAATTTTACCGCTCAAGCTAGACAAATAAAATTTTCAAGATAGGTAAAAACACATATGAAAAAATATTGAGGATCTCATACTATAGGGGTCCTCCAACTACAGTATGTTTACACCCCCCCATGAACTACAAAATCTAAACGAATTAAATCTATTGGATAGGTCAATATAAATCAAAGATAGATAAAATTTTGTGGGCCGCATCGAGGAAACCATGCCAAATGGGCCCCTCAAAATTTTAAAATCTTAAATACGAAGTACTCCAGCGAGACATATCAAATTTTAAAAGTACCGGTAGGCTAACATTAGAAACAGATAAAACGTGTTAAACTTAATAAATGTCATGTTGGACAATGCTTAGCCCGAAAGACTGTGTTAATTAAAGGGCGTATGGAAAACTGTGATGGTTTACAAAGTTATTCTTATCGACCTGTGACAATTTGTGAGTGAAGCATTAACTACGGAAAATAAATTTTGATTCTCCTTTTTTTTTGCAATTTGTCAAACTATATCATTCGAGCATGAAGTCTATGAGGAAAATACATAAACGATTTAGTAAAAATCTTAAATAAATGCCTGTTTTAAATTTGCATAATTTTAGCACTTTTTTGTTTTAGTTTATGCTGTTGAAGAGGGGGGCTTTAATTTTGAAACAACCGTAATACCAATATAATATGTTGAATTGCAATGCGAAAGAGCGTTTTTAGAATCATACGTCGCTGTAAGTTTCGTTGATGTAACGAAATTTGCTTGTGAGTTGCTGGAATTTTAAAGACCGCTTTATGTTATTTCAAATGGAGTGAAAAGCTGTTCTAGAACTTGTAAAAAGTACTGAGATTTGACGTTGTATCGTAAACTGTTATGCGAGCTTTTTGAATGACTTTACTCGATTATTTTTGATAACTTCGAGAGATTTAAATTTTGAACTCGAATAACCACAAAGCGATTTAAGTTAGTGAAACAAAATTTGAAAGGGGCGCATTTATTTATTGATCTGACCATCAACGACTACATTTTTTACAAATTCATTCAAAGCAATCAGATCACTATTTTAAAGCTTAGTAAAGTTCAGTAGAAGTTGGATAATGCAGCGAAGTCCCCAGATATCGCTTGCGATGTCACGTTCTAGTTACGTTTTTTGCTGTTGTTGATTCGTGACATACGCTGTACCAGTATTCATTAGTTCACGTATAACTAGAAGAGGCCTTCTGTTAGTTTCTAACTTGAAAAGACTAGATACCTGGAATTTGTGCACATGATGGAAATGGATGAGAGCGTCATGCAAGCCAATTTTGGGGTTGGAAGATCTCGTGATTGTGATTTTTGAGGTCAAAAATTGAAAAAAAAAGACCATATAAACCAGTATCAATATTTTGTTGATTTGCTTTTAAATTGAAAAAGCCTGAATGTACAAAGCTGAAATTTCGATACAACTTGGGGATATGTAAAAACTTTTATGTTTGCTAATTTTTGGGACAACCGTTCATATGACCAAATTTTAGAGACGAAAAACCGGGCGAAAGTGCTAACTTTGAACCGTTATTTTTCTGTCAGTAGAAAATTGTTAATAGTAATCTTCCAAAACAGTGCTCAATGATACACAAAGTAAAATCAGAACAAAATATAACTATAAAATCACAGTAAAAGGTTAAAAGCACGACAGTCTGTTTCGTCCTAAGGACTCGTCAGGTGCTGCTATAATGTTATTCAAATAGATTCTATTTGAATAGAATAGATTCTATCTTTTAATAGATTCTATTCAAATAGAATCGACTTGAATAGATTCTATATGAATACCATTACAGTAGCACCTGACGAGTCCTTAAGACAAAAACAGACTGCTGTGATTTTTAAGCTTTTTTCTGTCAGTATTAAAATTGATCAAATAGGTTTTTGGTCTATGAACGCACTAATGGTCTTTTTTCTTTTCATGGCGCCGTTCACCCAAGTTTAAACAATTTTTTCTTTTCATTTTTGTTATTTCTACTTCTGTTCTAATATTTTGCTACATGAGCGAGCCTTTTGCCATTCAAACCGATTCAGGAGTTCAAAATTAATTTTTGCAACTTGTCTTGCAAGCAAATCTGTTTTTCAGAAGTTACATAGCAGATTTAAAACTTAAACTTTTTTTCACTACTGTGAGGTAGCACTTCCTCACCTATCTGCTATCTTTTATTAGGTGAGGAAGTGAGGAAGTGCTACCTCACAGCAGTGAAAAAAAGTTTAAGTTTTATATCTGCTATGTAACTTCTGAATTTTCAAAGCACATACCAGTAAATGAAAATTTATTCGTATGGGCGTTGACTGGCGTTGTATATAGCAATTTGCTTTACTGGCAAGTAGGTTAATTTTGGCTTTTAGGGTTAAAATTTTGTTGTAGGCATTTACACAGTTATGTACGCCTGACGATAACAAACAAGTTTGAAATATGCATATAGCGTACTATTGTGGTAAATTGCTAATGTGATGTCTTATATGGTGTCCATGCTTAGTGATGCTAGCGCAATGCGGTTGAGCTAAGTGGAGTGCCAGTGTGATACTGGTCGAGAATCCTCTTTCTGGTGACCTTGTTGTCAGACTTTGATCAGAGTAATCAGAGAAGAGGATACGATGGCAAGTGTAGAAATTGCCCTCGTGTGTGGTTTGAAGGTTCGGGTGGGCTGTCAGGATAGGCTATGTGTGAATTTAGATGCTGGTGAAACACTAGCCTAATGGGATAGCAGATAGGTGAGGAAGTGCTCCCTAACAGTAGTGAAAAAAATCTGTTTTTGCAATGTAGATAGAGCCAGATCGCAAAATGCTAAAAAAATGCAGCTAAAGAGCATTGATTAAACTTATAAGCAGTCGGAATTTCATTGTCTTATTGTTTATAAAAAGAAATTATAGTAGACTATTTAGCATTATGGCAGCATTTGCCCATTGGTCAAGCAGTTTGTACTTTATTATGAGTCTGAACTGCTAGTTAACCCTATTTGACAAGGGGAAGGGGACAAAAATGGTCATCTGTCGTTTTTTTTTTTGTAATAAATCCGTTCAGAATAAAAGATTTTTACTTCAAATCGACTTGAATTTAAGTCAAATTTATTAACAAATAGCCTCGAAAATATGAGGTTGCTCAGATAAGGGAAAGCTATCCAATTTTGAGGTTTGTCGAAGTCACTATTCGAAATCTGAACATTTTTTTCCCGTGCAAAGAGATACTGCTTGAAATCGGTTTAATTCTATCCTGCTTAAAGTTTTTTTGTGTGTTTAGGTGTGAATAGTACGTAGTTGTGTTTATGCCTTTGTTCTGTTGGACCGATGTTTTTTGAGTTTGTCAATAAATAAATAAATAAATAATAGTAATAAGCAATTTATATCTCCCTTGACAAAACACCAACCGGTGTCGATGCATCTGACCAAGGGGCCATAGCAACATTTAAAGAAAAAAGCTTAACAGAAATAAACTCAGTACACAACTGTGATAGTTTACTGTTGTAAGTTGCGAAATACTGGCATCAAACATCCCCAAAACGCTAAATCAAAAATTATGCTTTTAAACGTTTCTTAAAAAGGGACAAAGGTTCAATTTCACTTAGAGATAGTGGCTATGCATTCCAAACCTTGGGTGATGCATGCGAAAACATGAATAGGTAACTAGCAAAGTTTGAGCTACTTACAGTTTGAAGGAGCAAATTATCATCCCCAACACGCAAGCCATATCTTGCCGAAATAGAACGGGAGTTGATTAAATTTTTCAAATATGTAGGAGCATAACCATGCAAGCATTTGTTTGCGAGCAAAACTATTTTGAATTGAATGCGAAATTTAACTGGTAAAAAAAAGAAGACTTTTCAAATATGGGAGCATAGCATATGCATACGCAAAGCAGAACCACGAAGTCTGAAAATAAATTTCACTACCACAAATACAAAACTTTTGTCAATTTATGCAATAAACAAATATTCAATAAATGATAATAAGTTTTAGTGAAGTAAAGAGAACTACTTGAAGTAACAAAGAGATGTCCCAAACCTTGTTCCACTACTTTTCTTGACAGCGAATATAGATGTAATCTATTTGACTCCGTACATTTGGCAACCCTGCGTTTCTAACTTTTGTGACATCAGAAAAAAATGACTTTGAAACATTTTTTGTAGAATATAAAAAACGCGATGTTCCATAATCAAACATCGCGTTGCTAATATTCTGCAAGAAATTACCAATTCAAAAAATCTTTTTCCAGAGCAAGCAACGCGATGTTCGATATTCTGCGAGAAATAGTGCAAAGTCAACCTTTTCTGATGTCTAAAAAGTTCAAAACTCAAGGTCGCTTATGGTACGGATTCAAACAGATTAAATCTATATTCGAGAAAAAAGGGAAATAGAGAGACAAGGTTTGGGGCACCTGTTTATTGCTTCACGTTTAGTTCTCATTTCAGAAGTTACATAGCAGACTTGAAACATAAAGTTTTTTTCACGGCTGTGAGGTAGCACTTACCTCTCTTCAATAAAACCGATCTCTAGCAGTTACGTTTTAAGTTAAATGACGTCACAAAACGTTTTTGTGACGAAACTGCCTTGGCTTAAGCATTTTATAATTCTGCGTAAAAAAACAAATCTGTGTAGAAAATTTGAGTCGTCTGTGAGGTGAGTGAAAAAATGGCGTCGCCTTTTTAAAATATGGCCTTGATTTCACTGTGATGACGTGATCAACCCAAAACCAATTTTTATACAAAATGTTAGGTAACACCGACCAACATGCCAAATTTAGTGTTTCTATGACTTTCGGTATAAAAGTTAGATGGAAAAAAGGCATTGTTTTAGGTTATTTTCATGATAATTTCTCAGGAAACTCCGTTATTTGAAGTTTTTTTTTTAATTTTGGGGGCTAAGTTGAGGCCCGAAAATGGGAATAAAGGTTTGCATAAAATAAAAAAAAACAAATATGCCTGATAGTTTTGACATTAAACAATTTTATTGCTTTTTCGTTTTTTCATGGTAATTGTAGTCTTCATCGCCCAGGTTGTATTTTTTGAAACAAGCTTCCAAAAATTCCTACTTTTGTTATTTCAAATTTTGAATTTATTGCTTGCTCTGTATGAATACAAATATTGATTGTTTCAAAACATTTACACTTGTTTCATAATTATACAGTCAAACTTCGGTTTAACGGACAAATGCGGACCAACGACAGTCCGTTGTTGGAAAAAGTCCGTTAAACGAAAACGCAGTGTTCCTCACTCTGTTACAATTGTGTGCACCTCAACTGCTAACATAGCTTATCTGTAACAGCAAATCTTAGCTTTTACTTGGAAAACAGACAAGTTTACGCGTCACAGTCAAGTTTACACGTTTACGTTTTTCGGCTTGTTTAGGCATGTTTGTTATTATAACAGCACTAAAACTCAATGAGCAAAACAAGCTGAACAAGCTGACTGATACGTCTTGTGATGTCAAAATGCAAGTAAACGGGGAATCATTATGTCTCTGCGACAACGTAGCACGATTTCTCGTTTCGTCGGCTATTGATTTTCGCTTGTAACAATTACATGTACTGCAGTCTATGCTTACGGAACGGTAAAATCCGAAGTCCGTTAAATCCGAAGTCCGTTAAATCGAGGTCCGTTAAATCGAGGGTTGACTGTACAACAAAAATATGGCTAGCCAATGTATCAGAATCAAGAAATTTACCTTATTGAGCAGTAATCAGAAATCATTCTCTTCAGTGCTTCATTTTGAGTTTAGTGGCCATAAATGATTTTTATTTTATTTTATTTCACCAAATGATATTAATTAGTGATTGTTTGTGCAAATTAGGTTATATAATGCGCTAACTAAAATTAATCAAAGTTATTTTGATCATTCTCACCAATTTCGCACGCATTATTTTAGAGCTTGAATGCAAAATATATTTTAGAGCTTGCGTGCAAAATATTTTTAATTTTTTTAGTTAGTTTTAGAGCAAAATGTTCAATTTTTTGCCATTCATTCAAAATTTACGCAATAATTATCAAATAACTGAAAAAAAAATCTATACTGTTAATAGTATTGATTTAATCAATAAGGTCAACTAAACTTTGCATCTCAATGTTATAAGGATTAACTTTTTAAATTGTGCTGATTATGAAAAAGATGTAGGCTACAACAAAGAAATTATAAAAAAATACCATGTCATCAAACATCTGAATTGCTTACTGACTTAGGTCAATACTCATGTATTAACTAATTTTGAGTGTGCTTAGTTGTGCTGTTTTCTTCCAGGACCTTGATATTCTTTTGTACATGTGATTTCAAGTGTATTTAACTTTATCAAATCAAAATCAAATTTTTCTTTGTACTCGTTGTATTATACGCTGAAGCATGTAATGGGTTTGTGGGCCAATCTATGCCTCATTGTGCCCAAGCAACGCGGCTTTTTTCGAAGAAATGTCGCAGCAGTGGCAAGCCATTGGCAACACTGTCTGATTTTACTGACCCGAGATTTGATTTACCGCTCCAGAGACAAACGTGTTACCGCTCGATCAACTGGTCGGTCATTTAACTTCATTCCTAGTGAATTGAAATTGTAGTATAAATAAACTTGCAATGCTAGTTTCTTATTCTTTCAAATGACATACAGTAGCAATGGTTTGGAGATCAACCCACTTGTATAATATTTTATTAGTTGCGTCAACATATTGGCTCATGATATTTTTGAGCTAAATTAGTTAAAAAGTAAATACAAGGTGTTTCAAAAGAAACATACCAATATATTATTGAAATAATACCAGTATATTGGTATGTTACTTTTAAAACACCCTGCATAAAGCTTTTGCAATGATTAAAATTGCATTTTATAGCAAAAATGCTCTAAACACCATTGCAACAATAACACCAATCTTGTGATTGACTAGCATTTATTGTATTAGTCAACAAGGCCAATATAATGCTATGTATAATTTGTAGCCCAAACCTCTACTAATGTTCATTACATGTTACATGCAGCTGTATTGTTATTTACTCAGCAATATTGTAGAACTAATATTACTCCAAATTTGTCTCTTTACATATCCATACTTTCATTTCACTTAAATGAAGAAATTTTCATGTGCTGTTTTTGTAGCATTATCTTGGTAGCTGAATAGTCAGGTTGTGATATAACAGCAAAACAAATTGTTCTGTTTACACACATTGCTAATCAATTGTCATTCTAAATTCTTAATCAAAAAGAAATAACAATCTTTATACTACCCAAAAATATTTTTGTTTTAAAATTTTATTCGATTCTTTATCCAAAACTTTTAACCCCAATTTATCCAAAAAAAACCTAAAAAAAAACCATCAAACACAATTTTATAGCAAAATTAGCCTTAATTAAACCCCAAATTTAGATTCGTCATCCTCAAAAACACATATTTTGACACAAAAACCAACTTTCTGTCTTAAGTTAAGAGCCTCAAAAGTGATTTTAGTATTTTTACAAACTCTTGTCTGACATCTAGTGGTGATTTTCGATATTTCATTAATGGAGAGTCCAATTTCTATTTTTTTTTATATAACTTGTGCCATCCTGTGTAGATGATCTACGTGTAATCATTTTGTATAAATTTTCTAACCTAGGGTATTTGGTATTTGTTGAAATATAACGTAACATCCCATTATTATTATTGTTATTATTATTGGCAGCGGTGCAAGCGGATTTGCTACCGTTAGGTAAAGTCCATCTACACATTGTGTAGGCCTCATTTGGGCCCATTGCAACTGTAGCTGCTATGTTATTGTTGTTTTGTTTGGTTACTGGTCGAACTCAGAAAGCCTTCCAGCTTCCTTTAAGTACGTGGCCAGTTTGTTAATATTACGTTTCGTTATCACATTATAAACCGTGGTTTTACTGATTCCAAAATATTTTAACACTAATATCTAGGTAAAACTTGCAATTGCCTACATGATGATTTGGTGTTTCGAACTCTAGGCTACATTTTGGACACAAAAGAAGACTCAGTACGACCTGTAGTTTTCTTGTGCCGCTGTAGATTGCAATGCCCAGTTAAAACTTGCACTACTCTATTTAATTAAGATCTCTTAAGATTAAGGAGACGTATTGTTAGTCGTGAAGACGTCCAACCTACAGACTCCTTCATCCTCAAGCAGTCTTTCAGTTTATTCCACATAGATTTCCATCTATCTGAGATCAGGCCTTAAACCGTTCTAACACAACTGGCATATGGGACTGCAATAAAAGGTTCAGGACCATGTATTTTTGATTTAGATCCTGATTTGGCTAGATAGTCTGCCACTTCGTTGCCATGTACCCCTGCATAACCAGGAATCTAGGCAATGCTGACGTGGTTTTGTTTACCAAACTGATTTAGGTTTCTAATGCAGCTGAGCACTGTAACTGATGTTACAGTGCACTCTATGAGTGCTTTGATAGCTGCCTGACTATCCACCAGCACAACAATATTTTGATTGTAAATTTTTTCCAAAAGCAGGTTCTTCGCTTCTTCTGAAATAGCTAAGACTTCTGCCTGGAACACAGTGCTGTGCATTCCAAGATGGAAAACGCTTGTTTTGAGGAGTTGTTTGGGTATTCTGCTTACAAACCAGCTCCTACTCTCCCTTCTAGTTTCGAGCCATCAGTGTAAACCTTGACAGTGTTCTGATTTAGAACGCTTTCAGATCTAATAGCATTTTTCTATCCACAATTTAACATTCGAAATTTCTCTCATATATCTTTGTTTTCTTTACTCGGTCAGCTGGCGTTTGCAGCAGAGTCAGTTTTTTTCTAACACGTCAATGCTCTACACCAGGGCTTCCCAAACTGGGGGTTGCGACCCCCAAAGGGGTCGCGTAACGATCTTCAGGGGTCGTAGAGAGCATACCAATTTTACGAGAAAGTGTAAAATTGGGTACTCTCAGCGACCCCTGACTATCGCTAAAAACTTGTGCAATTCTGCAAAACGTCATTCTTAACTTGGCCGTAGATTTTACTTAAATAGGCGCTATTAAATTGTGAGATTTTGTTGAACAATGTATTATATAAAAAGACAGCAGATAAACTTTTCTCTATTCGTAGCTCAGCTGGATGCCTAATTTTTCTCGTTTTGTCACTTTGGTTGTGACATAATGATAAAACTGTGCGGACCGAATACAGTAGTTTAGTAGAGGAGTAGAAGCGTATTATATAAAGTTGAGTAGAGGTATAACTAGCACACTACTACTGGTCAGATTCTAATCAATGGATAACTGGTTGAAAAATACGAACGATAACGGCACTATACCTACTGCAGATGATGTTGAAACAGCGGTAAAAACAAATGTAACACTGAAATGCAACTCGAAAAAGCGGAAGTTCAGGGAGAAAAATAAGGCCAGTCATACCAAAAAAAGATCGTATAATGATGGTTTTTTGCAGTGTGGTTTCACTTTTGTAACGGAAAACAGTGAGCATCGTTCACTTTGTTTAATT
>CAWYPQ010000088.1:2500-29181 GCA_963965965.1 Trididemnum nubilum
ACATTATGGGTCTTTATAGGTCCCTATGTGTCCTTATGGGTTTTTATGTGTCTTTATTGTTTTCTATGCGTCCTTATGAAGTTATTATAGGTCCTTTTGCGTACTTATGCGTCCCTGAGGGTCATAATGGGTCCTTTAAAATCTTTATGCATCCTTATGGATTCTAAGGAGTCCTTATGGGTTCTTATTGTTGCTTATGCGTCCTTATGTGTCCTCATGGGTCCTTATTGGTCCATATCTGTCTTTATAAATCCTTATGCATCGTTATGTGTCCATATGGGTTTTTATATGTCTGTGTGCGTCCTTATGGATTTCAATGGGTCCTTATGGGGTCTTATGGTCCTTATAGGTCCTAATGCGTCTTTGTTCATCCTTATTGGGTCCTTATAAGTCCTGATGCGTGCTTATGGATTCGAATGGGTTTTTATGGGTCCGTATATATCCTTATTCGTCCTCATGGATTCTAACGGGTCCTAATGGATCCTAATGGGTCCTTATGAATGTTTATGATTCTTTATGGATCCTAATCCAATCTTATAAGTCTTTATGCGTCTTTATAGGTCTTTTGGGGTCGTTTATTGGTCCTTATGCGTCCCATATGTGTCCCTATGGGTCCCTATAGGTCCTTATGTGTCCTTATGGGTCCTTGCATGTCGTTCTTGTTTCTTATGCGTCGTTATGTGTTCTTATTGGTTCTAATGCATCTTTATGGGTCCTTATGTGTGCTTATTGTTCCTTGAGTGTCCTTTTGGGTTCTTAGAAATCCCTATTAGTACTTATGGATTCTAGTGGGTCTAACTGGTGGGACCTAACTGGTCCTTATTCGTCCTTATGTGTCCTTATGAGTTGTTATAGGTTATTATTCGTCCTTATGGGTCCTTGTGTTTCCTTATTCGTCTTTACGGGTCCTTGTGTGTCCTTATTGATGTTTGTGTGTCTTTATGGTTCTTTAAAGGTTTTGATGCGTCTTTATGCGTCCCTATGTTTCATTATGGGCTTTTATATGTTTTTATGCGTCCTTATGGATTTTGGTGGGTCCTTATGTGTCTTTATTGGTCCTTATGTTTTCTTATTGGTCCTAATGCGTCCTTATTCGGCATTATTGGTTCTTATAGGTCCTGATGCGTGCTTATGGATTCGAATGGGTTCTTATGGGTTTGTATAGGTTTTTGTTTGTCCCTATGGATTTTAATGGGTCCTAAAGAAATTGTTATGGGTCCTTATGTGTCCTTATGAGTTTTTTTGGTTGTAATCCATTTTTATGGGTCTTTATGCGTCTTTATGGGTCTTTTGGGGTCGTTGTTGGTCCTCATGCGTCCGTATGTGTCCTTTTGGGTCCTTATAGGTCCCTATTAGCCTGTTTACATGTGCACTTTTGGGAACCAAATCTTAGTTCTAGGGCCTGATTTTTGCTGAGTCACAAACAAAAAAGGTTTTGTGAGTGACTCAGCTAACTTTTTCGTAAGTGACTCAGCAAAAATTCAGGCACTAGAGCTAAAAACTAATTAAAAAAAGTGCACATGTAAACAGGCTATACGTGTTCTTATGGGTCCTTGTGTGTTTTTATTCTTCTGTCTTGCTAGTGTTCTATTATTTATTGTTTTTATTTTAGTGTTATGTCATTATGCGTCCTTATGGGTCCTTATAAATCCTTATGCGTCCTTATTTGTCTTAATGGGTTCTTATGTGTCCTAATGAGTACTTATGCGTCCTTATGCGTCTTTATGGGTCCTAATGGGTACTTATAAGTCGTTATTCGTCGTTATGGATGTTATTGGGTTCTTATAAATTTTTATTGGTCCTTTTTCGTCTTTATGTGTCTTTATGGGTCCATATGCGTCCGAATGTGTCCTTGTGGGTTCTTTTGGATCCTTATGTGTTTTTTTAGGTCCTTATGCGTCCTAATGGGTTCTTATATGTACTTATGTGTTCTTATGGGGCCTTATGAGTTTTTATAAGTCCTTATGCGTCCTTATGTGTCCTTATGGGTCCTTATAGGTCTTTATGCGTCCTTATGGGTTCTTTAATGTCCTTATGCATCCTGATGGATTCCAGTGGGTCTTTATGTTTCCTTATAGGTCCTTATGCGTCCTTATTGTTTCTTATGGGTCCTTCCAGGTCCTGATACGTGGTTATGGATTCTAATGGGTCCTTATGTGTCCATATTTGTCCTGATTCGACCCTATGCATTCTAATGGGACCTAATGGGTCCTTATAGGTCCTTATGTGTCTTTATGGGTCCTAAAAAGTCCTAATGGGTCCTAATGCGTCTTAGAGAAATCGAATGGGTTCTTATTGGTCCTTATGCGTCCTTATGGATCCTTATGCATCCTGATGAGTCCCCATAGGTCCTAATCGATCTTTATAAGTCTTTATGTGTCTTTGTGGGTCCTTTGGTTTCTTTAATTTTTTTAATGCGTTCTTATGTGTCCTCATGTTTCTTTATGTGTCCTTATGCGTTCTTATGCGTCCTTATGGGTCCTAATGCGTCTTTATAAGTCTTATTGCGTCCTTATGGAACCATATGGGTTCTTATTTGTCTATATGCGTCTTTATGTGTTTTTGTGTGTTCTTGTTGGTTTTTATGCGTCCTTTTGGGTCTTTATGTGTCCTAATTGGTCCTTATGCGTCTTTATGGGTCCTTAAAAATCCTAATGCGTCCTGATGCGTCCTGATGCGTCCTTATAGGTCCTTGTGGGTCTTTATACGTCTTTATGCGTTTTTAAGGATTTTAGTGAGTCCTTATTGGTCCTTATAGTTTTTTATGCGTTTTTATGGGTCCTAATAGGTTTTGATTCGTCCTTATGGATCCTTAAGGTTCCTTATATGTGTATATGCGTCCTTATGGATTCTAGGGAGGCCTTATGGGTTTTTATTGGTTTTTATGCTTCCCAATTGGTCCTTATAGATCTTGATGCGTGCTTATGGATTCTAACAGATCCTTTTTGGTCCGGACAAGTTATTATTCGTCTCTATGGGTCCTATTTGCGTTATTATGGGACCTTATGGGTTCTCATTGGTCCTTATGCGTCCTTAAGTGTTTTTATGTCTTTCTATTGTTTCTTATGCGTCCTTTTGTGTCCTTATGTGTTCTTATTGGTTTTTATGCGTCCTTATGGGTCCTTATAGGTCTTAATGCGTTTTTATGCGTCCTTATAGGTCCTTGTGGGTCCTTGCACGTTTATATACGTCCTTATGGATTTTAGTGGGTTCTTATCGGTCCTTGTAGTTCCTTATGCGTCTTTATGGGGCCTTATAGGTTTTGTTTCGTCCATATGCGTCCTTATGGGTCTTTATGGGTCCCTATATGTCTATATGCGTCTTTATGGATTCCAGTGGGTAATTATGGGTCTTTATCGGTCCTTATGCTTCCTTATTGGTCCTAAAAGGTCCTGATGCGTGCTTATGGATTCTAACAGGTCCTTATTGGTCCGTACAGGTTATTATTTGTCCCTATGGATTCTAATGGATCTTAAAGCATCCTTACGGGTTTTTATGCATCCTTATGAATCCCTATGGATTCTAATCGTTATTTATAGGTTTTTATGAGTCCTTATGGGTTTTTTGGTGTCCTTAATTATCTTTATGCGTCCTTATGTATCCTTGTGGGTCCTTAGGGGTCGGTATGTGTCCTTATGGATCCTTATGTGTCTTTATTGGTTCTTATGGGTCCTTATGGTCCTAATGTTTCCTTATGTCTCCTTATGCCACCTTATTCGTCCTTATGGGTCCTAATGCTTCTTTATAGATCTTTTTGCGTCCTTATGAGACCTTTAGGGTTCTTATTATTCCTTTTGCATCTTTATGTGTCCTTAATAATCTTTATGCGTTTTTTTTTTTTTGGTTATTATGAGTCCTTATTGGTTCTTATGCGTCCTTATGGGTCCTTGTAGGTCTTTATGCGTCCTTATGCTTCGTTATAGGTTTTTATGGGTTCTTATACGTTTTTATGCGTCATTATGGATTCTAGTGTGTCCTTATGTGTCCTTATAGTTCCTTATGCGTCCTCATTGGTCCTTATGGGTCTTTAAAGGTCCTGATTCGTGCATATGGATTGTAATGGGTTCTTTTGGGTTCGTATAAGTCTGTGTTCGTCCCTTTGGATTCTAATGGGTCCTAATGGATCCGTATGGGTCCTTATGCCTCTTTATGAGACTCCATGTGTCCTTATCTATCCTTATAGGTCTTTATGCGTCCTTGTAGGTCGTTTGGTTCCTTATTGGTTTTTATGCGTTCTTATGTATCGTTATGGGTTTTTGTAGGTCCTTATGTGTCTTTATGTTTCCTTACGGGTCGTTATGTGTCTTTATTGTTCGTTATGCGTTCTTATGGGTTATTATAGATCATTTTGCGTCTTTGTGCGTCCTTATGAGTCATAAAGGGTCCCTATAGGTTTTTATGCATCCTTGTTATTTCTAATGGGTCGTTATGGGTCCTTATTGTTCCTTTTGCGTCCTTATGTGTCCTCATGGGTCCTTATTGGTTTTTATCCGTCTTTTAAGTCCTTCTGGATCCTTCTGGGTCCTTATGCGTCCTTATGTGTCCGTATGGGTCTTTCTGGATGCATAAGAACCCATACGGACGCATAAGGACCCATAAGAACCCATTCGATTCTGTACAGACGCATAAGGACTCATTAGGACTTTTTAGAACCCTTAAAGACACGTAAGGACCTATAAGGACCCATTAGGTCCCATTAGAATACATAGGGTCGAATCAAGACAAATACGGACACATAAGGATCCATTAGAATCCATAACCACGCATCACGACGTGGAAGGACCCATAAGGAACAATGAGGACGCATAAGGACCTATAAGGAAACATGGAGGCCCACTGGAATCCATGAGGACGCATAAGGACATTAAAGGACCCATAAGGACGCATAAAGACCTATAAGGATCCATAAGGACATATAAGGACGCATAAGGACTTATAAGAGCCCATAAAGCCAAAAAAAAACGCATAAGTACATATAAGAACCCATTAGGACACATAAGGACGCATAAGGACCCCTAAAAACCTAAAACGACACATAAAGACCCAGAAGAACCCATATGGACACATTCGGACGCATAAGGACCCATAAAGACACATAAGGACGATAAAAGACCAATAACCCATAAAAACCCAATAGCTTCCACAACGACGAATAAAGACTTATAAGGAAACATTACGACCCATAAAGATGCATAAGGACGCATAAAAACCAATAAGGACATATAAGGACCCATTGGAATCCAAGAGGACGCATAGAGACCTATAAGAACCAGTTAAGACAAATAAGGACGCATAAGGATTTATAAGGACCTGTAAAGACACACAAAGACGAATAAGAACCAACAAGGACCCACTAGAATCCATAAGAATGCATAAGATTTTCTAAGGACCTTTAAGGAGGCATAAGCAAAAAAGTGAAACACTAAAAGACCCATAAGGACGCATAAAGACTAATAACGACTGTTCCGGACGCACCCTTTGGCTGTGTACAAGTTCTTTAATTAATTGTTATTATTTCAATGCCTTACTGTGACGTAACAACTACACTTGACGCAGTATGTGTTTAGCAATAGCCTACAGGCAGTTGACAAGAGACTAGCGTCAAGTAGACCCAGGAACAAATAAGTTGTTCTTTGCTCGGAAATGCTTGAAAGTGAAGGCTCGAAAATGCCCAGTAATACTTGAACTGTTGCTGAACATCAGTCGAGGATAACTCTGTTGCTCAAACGTAGTGAAACAATAATTTGTGTACATCTTGGTGGATTTTCAAGTTTAGCCTATATGAGCGTGGTGACGACAATTAGTGAAGGTTAACATCGTGTTTGGATTATCAATAGCGAAAGGATTTCCTTATAAATTTTCGAGTGAATCTAGACTATCGTTGTAGATAAGTTTAGTAGGTCTGCTGCTTCGATGCCAAAAACCCGGTCGACAACTCAACATACGTTCGCCAGCATTCGCGACGGACCATAATAAGAAGAACAACTTAAAGTCCCGAACTAACAAGACTGCTCCGACTTCTGTCGTAGCCTAATTATCAGCTTGAACTATTTTCCGCGACAGTAGGCTAACGTAACCGAGACGAATTTTTTCTTTTGGACAATTATCAGACAGTTTTAGGTTTAGTTTTTTTGTGAATTTAGTTTGTAAAAATTACAGTGTTTGTGTGCTAGGCCTACGTGCTAATTCCGGTATGCTAGAGAACTCTGAGGAAATGAGTGACGCCCGGACTCTACGGTTTGAAAGGCGTGAGCTTCAAGCACGAATAGATTGTTTTGTTACCTCCGTTTTCTCGACTGACAAGAGCGATAAAAATAAACCTTCTCAGTCAGCATACGACACTTTAAAAAGCAATTTAATCACATTAGATAATAATGCTTTACACGTTTTGCAAGAAGGAGATGAGCTTAGGGATTTTTGTGACAAATTAAAAAAGTTAGGTCAGTCACTTGATGATGCGTATCGTTGCTGGTGCGACAATACTGTCACCTCCCCACCTACTGCAACTCTCAATCGAGAAAAATCACATGACATCGAACCACACGACTCTGTAAGCAATGTAGGCTCAGGTTTCAGCCAAACTAGCTTAACTCCGTCCCAATTGGCTCACAAAAAAATTGATCTAGACCTCGAACGCCAAAGGCTTGAAGCAGAATTTGAAGCCCAGCAGGCTCAAGCGCAAGCTCAAATGCAAGCGCAACAGGCTCGAGCCGAGGCTCAGCTCAAACTAAAGCTTAGCTTAGCGGAACTACAAGCTAAGGAGAAACGTTTAGCACTTTCTAATTCTGGCTCAGTTGTGAGTAGACGCTCATTGCCAGTAAAGGTACTAGGTCAAAATCTGTCAGTTCCTCGCCACCCACAAAGCCATGCAGGAATTTCGCAGACACAAATGGGTGAGCAAAAGGATGCGACATTCTCTCACTATTTAGACCATCATATGCCTTCTTCCAGTCATCAATTGACAAACACAAGTAGGGAAATTCTCACTACAGAACCACCACGCACAGCTATAGGTCACCTTGATACCAGCCATTGCCCACACCAACCCATCACTTCTCTTACTCAACATGCACAGATTGCACACACATTGCACGCACAGGAAAACGTTTCTGATGCACATTGCAATGAGAATGCAGTACGTCATACACCTCAGACACCACCTGGGGATCTTAGTCACAACGAGGCTCATGCTGAGCCGAATCCACTTTTGACAAATCACACACAACACCACAGTTTGGCTCGTACACAACCACTCAAAACACAGGAGCTTGCTGTGGATCACAATAACGTGTACCGTGAATCACAACCCGCACATGACTTTGCACTGCACCGCAGGGGAATTTACGCACAGAACAATCAGTCTGATGCAATTAAGAAGTCTGATGCACCCCATAATGATCATCGGTATACACCTTCATCTAACAACACTCAGACACATTTCCACGACAAAAACCCTCACATCAGTCCTCAGGAGTACCAACTTCTGCTTGAAGAGGCACGTGAAATCCGGTTTACCGGAAAAAAGTTACCTTTCATCTTTTACTACAACCAAATCATTGAACTTTTGGATCGTTGCCCTGATCGAAATCGCAAGATGGACCTCTTGCGTGCCTCATGCCAAGAGGAGGCTCGAGAAGCTGTCGCAACCCTTGTACCCCCTGTACCGGGATGGGGTGTTGACAAGCTAATTCAGAGAGCATTAGAGGGGCTTCGACTGCGTTATGGTTGCAACAGCTTTCTGTCTGAACCGCTAGTAAAGCGAGTTCGCTCGGGTCCGAAACTTCACAGGATTGATCTTTCTGTGTTGGAAACCCTAATATCAGATCTGAACGATTGTGAATTGTATGCGAGAGCACATAAACAGATTGATTCACTAGACAGCTCCTTCATAATTGATATCGGTGAACGTCTTCCAAACTTCTTCAAAAATCGGTATGCCGACTATCTACAAGATCGATACCACAGTTTGGACAAGCCTACATTTGACTCTTTCAAGTCCTTTTTGAATTGTGAGCTGGAACGAATCAACTCAACATTCGCTCAACGGTTCTTAGGGCTAGCACAGGACCGTTCAGACAAGTCACATGCACCAGCTAAGCTCAGAGTGCATCAGGCAAGCCTTAATGTGAAAACAGAACCCAACAATTACAGACCATCACCAGTAACACAACACTCACAGTCTCATACTCGACAACCCCCTGTGTGTTTTATTTGCTCTACCCCGAGTAAAACGAACCGACATTTGCTTAATGAATGCAACACATATAGGAACATGACATTGCAACAACGCTATGATAATATCAAAACGGCAGGTCACTGCATTAATTGCTTGCAACAACATGACTTGAAAGATTGCATACACAATTGTAAATGCAGACATTGTGGCAAACACTACCAACACAAACACACAACTTCTCTTCATGCTCTGTACACACCTGTATTTCCCCTAGAAAGTGCGGGTAGCCATGGGGCCGCCACATCTTTCCATCTTCCTGCCGGGAGACCTCGTGGGGCCGCCAGCTTTTCAAATCATCAACCTGAAAAGAGTCGAGGGGCTGCTGGTCCGTCTTTCCTGGTGCAATCGGCCGATGCTCTGAGCCCAAATGATGCAAGGGATGTCCCAGTCAAGAAGCAGGTACTAGGCTTACATACCAGAAAGGCGGGTGCACTTACGCGCATTTCGGCTATAAGGGTCATAAATCCTCAGACAGGAAATAGCTTGAATGTGTATGCCCAACATGACTCGGGCTCCAAAGTAACAATTGTGTCTGACTCACTTTTGAATGAACTTGGTTTGAAAAGTGAAGGAAGCTCTCGGATAATTCTGCGCACAGTGACTGAAAGAAAATAGTCCGACTTTCACTATGTTTCCTTTGATGTAGAAGCTCTACACAATGGCGACCATTTTAACATTCAACAAGCTTGGGTCATGAATAATTGGTCTGATGACAGTTACACATTACCGCATGACTATGATCTTTCCGAGTTTTCTCAGTTTGATAATGTAGAATTTGAGGTGTTACCAGATCGGAAGTGTGTTGATATACTTCTTGGGCTTGACAATTCCCATGTTATGACAGCTCTAAAAGAACGCACAGGACGCCATGGAGAACCCCATGCTATCAAAACTCCAATTGGGTGGGTGGCATCGGGAGGATCAGGCAAGACTTATTCTTATCATTCAATGCGAGTATCAGTCAACACGAACTGTGAATCGAACGAAGAGAAGATTCTTGAACTGCAGCAAGTAATTCGGGATATGACACTTGAAAATGACGAGACCCAGCTATCAAGAAGTGACCGAGAGGCTCAGCAAATTGTGGAAGGCTCCAACACTACGGTTGTAGATGGAAGATATCAAATGCCTGTCCCGTTTAAAGAGAACGTAAAAGACTTGCCCTGCAACTTTCCCTTAGCAGCAAAACGGTTATCTTTTCTTCGACGCCGAATGCTGCTCCAACCGGAGTATGGGCAAGTGTTGACCGAGGCTATAACTGAGCTCAGGCAAAACGAGTTCATAAAACCTGCCGATAGAGAGTTCAGCAATCAAATAAACAATCTGCCATACTTTCTGACCACTCAATCCAAACCCAGAGTTGTATATGATGGCTCTGCTACTTATGAAGGTCGCTCCATCAACAGTTGCATTCACTCGGGACCAGACCTTCTCAATTCACTCGCAAATGTTTTGGCTAAGTTTAGAATGGGACAATATGCTTTAATGGCAGATATAACAAAATGCTTTTTCCAGATATCACTCCCTGAACACCAACAGGATCTTTTCCGAATTCTCTGGTACAAAGATGACGACATAAGCAAGGGGGAATTACAGCCATATAAGTTTACGAGGCATGTGTGGGGAATCGTCAGCTCACCATACATAGCATGTGCAGCAATTCGCAAAACGGCTGAAGAGAACCCCACGAATGCGTCTTCTTGTACCACCGACACGATACGAAATTGTATGTACATGGACGATTTGCTTTTTAGCACTGATACGCTGGATAAAGCCCGACTAGTGGCATCAGAATGTGTCAAACTGCTTGCCAGTAGAGGCTTCAAACTGGTTAAATGGACAGCCTGCCGAAAGGCCGTACCTGTCATTGCTGAAATGGAGGAGGCAGTTTTAGCACCCTCAATCAGGACCTTGGACTTAAAAACTGAGGAGCCACTTCCTGATCTTAAAGCGATGGGGTGCACATGGAATGCAGAAGAAGACACTCTGAAGGTTCACTTCTCTGTTTCCAAGCCTCAACACTACACAAGACGTGGCTTGTTAAGTCAACTAGCCAGCAATTATGACCCTTTGGGTTATTGCGCTCCCTTATTTTTGAAAGGGTGTCTCATCTTACAGCAGTTGGCTATAGAGGGAAAATCATGGGATGAACCAATTACACAAACTCATGTTAAAGCGTGGAATCGTTGGCAAACCACTCTAGAAGAGTGGAAAGATCTTACTATACCTAGATGGTATTTTGCGACCTCATCTTTTTCTGATGAAGGCATTAACGCAGAATATGAACTTCATGCCTTTTCTGACGCTTCCAATGAAGCTTATGGATGTGTCGTTTACTTGCGGAAGCAAACACAAACTGAAGTCGGCACCTCATTCGTGTTTGGGAAGAGCCGTGTTGTTTTAAAACACCAGCAGAGTTGGCCAATCGCCAAAAAAGAATTGTTTGCTGCCGTCATATCTGTAGACTTGATGTCTCAAGCTCAGAAAGCACTTCAACTGCCCCATTGCCAGAAGTTTTTCTGGTGCGATTCAAAAGTTGTGATGCAGTGGATCTCGAACCCAGATCTTCGCCTAGACAAATTTACATCTCGACGAATTGATCGCATTCTACTATATTCCCAATCAGAGGAATGGCACTTTTGCCCAACGTTACAAAACCCAGCTGACGTGGCTACATGCCCAATTGCCCGATCTGCTTCTGGTCGAATTCAGCTATAGTTGCATGGACCATCGTCTCTAAACCAGCCTGGCCAGTGCATGGCGATGCCTCATGTCGCTGTGCATCAGGTACACGTGTCTTCAGCCAGGTCAGTAAGAGGGACACTTTTGGATGTCATTAAAGCTGCACCCAGTTGAACATACTCAAAAAGAGAACAGCTTATTTAATAGCTTTTGCACAATACGTCAAACAAAAGGCGGACAAACAGCCCATTCAAAAGCCGACAATTGACGCAAAGTGTCTGAGCACCGCCTTGCTTCAGTTGACTCAATATGTTCAAAACGAATGTTTTGGCAGTGTGTTTAAAAGCCTGTCAGAAAACTTTCCTGATTCTTTAGAAAAAATTATCAAGCAGCTGACTTCTCAGCATGCTTTATCTGAAGCTGAACAAAAAAATCTCGCTAACTTGCGATCTTTGCGATGCCTCAGGCCATACGTTTCAGCCGACGGCATACTTCGCATTGAAGGAAGACTTGAAAAAGCCGCACTTCCTACTGACGAAAAATTTCCAATTGTTCTGCCGTCTAGACATCCCTTTACTCGCTTACTTGTGCTTCATTGCCATGAAAGATGCGCTCATGGGGGCACCCAATACACGTTGATGCTCACAAGACGACAGTATTGGATCATCAAAGGAATATCTGCCGTGAGGCACTACACGAGCAAATGCAATGCCTGCATCATCAGCAGAGCACATACCATACGGCAACTTATGGCAGATCTCCCTGCTTGCAGAATGGCTATCAACAAAAAACCATTTGCTCACACGGGATGTGACTATTTTGGACCCATCTTTTACAAAGAAGCGAGAAGTGAAAGAAAAGCTTGGGGTCTACTTTTCACATGTTTAACTGTCCGGGCAATTCATGTAGAGATTGTGACGTCTCTGGACCTGAATAGCTTCATTTTGGCTTTCTCCCGTTTCATTGACCTCAGAGGCCCAGTTTCAAGCCTGTACTCGGACAATGGGACAACCTTCAAAGCTGCAGCAAATGTGTTGCCAGAACTTCTGCAATCTTCCGGACTTCAGTCTTTTTTCAGACATCAGGGTTTGACCTGGGAGTTCATACCTCCTTACAGTCCTTCCCAAGGCGGAGCCTGGGAATCACTCATTAAGGTGTTTAAACGAATGCTCACAAACACAGTTAACTTAATACATCGCAAACCCACACTTGTGGAGCTTCAGACGTACACTTCGAACGCTACACGTTTGGTAAACGATAGGCCTCTCACTGCACAAAGTGATGACCCACTTGACTACAACGCAATCTCACCGTCATCACTCCTCACACCATCGCTTGATCCAGTTTTGCCGATTGGTCAAGTGCACGAGAGGGATCACTTACGCCGTGACTACAGATACAATTGCTCGCTGGCTCAACAGTTTTGGGAGCGTTGGGTTAAGTTCTATCTTCCACAGTTACAACGTCGTAAGAAGTGGTTCAAACACACACCTAACCTTCGAGTCGGCCAGATGGTATTGGTTGGGGGACCCGCAGAAGTTAACAAACGAGGTAATTGTCGCCTTGGACGTGTTGCTCGCGTACATCCGCAGTGGCGTAGAGGTAGAGCGATTGTACGCAGAGCTGTTATCACAGTTCCTGTTTTTGATGAGACAACCGGAAAGCACCAAGTTACTGAAATAGAGAGAGATCTTTCTAAGATCGCTCCTCTCGAATTTTGTGAATAATGTTTTGTGTTTATGTTTACATTTTTGCGTAAGTCACCACACTTGAATTGCTGATTTATTTTTATTTTTTGTTTTGCTGTAAATAGTGCTCGTGCATTACTTGACACCGCTGTGCTTTTCACTCATACCCGCGCTCAAGCTGCGTCCTTTAAACTGTTGTGACATTATGAGCCGGAAGATACCCTCCTCCTCATAATGGGGGTCGCTTATGTTCCGGACGCACCCTTTGGCTGTGTACAAGTTCTTTAATTAATTGTTATTATTTCAATGCCTTACTGTGACGTAACAACTACACTTGACGCAGTATGTGTTTAGCAATAGCCTACAGGCAGTTGACAAGAGACTAGCGTCAAGTAGACCCAGGAACAAATAAGTTGTTCTTTGCTCGGAAATGCTTGAAAGTGAAGGCTCGAAAATGCCCAGTAATACTTGAACTGTTGCTGAACATCAGTCGAGGATAACTCTGTTGCTCAAACGTAGTGAAACAATAATTTGTGTACATCTTGGTGGATTTTCAAGTTTAGCCTATATGAGCGTGGTGACGACAATTAGTGAAGGTTAACATCGTGTTTGGATTATCAATAGCGAAAGGATTTCCTTATAAATTTTCGAGTGAATCTAGACTATCGTTGTAGATAAGTTTAGTAGGTCTGCTGCTTCGATGCCAAAAACCCGGTCGACAACTCAACATACGTTCGCCAGCATTCGCGATGGACCAACGACACATAAGGACCCATAAGGACGCATAAGGGCCCAAAAAAACCTATTAGATTCCATATAGACACATAAGGACCCACTAAGACACATTAAGACCCATAAGGAAGCATAAGGACCTATAAGGACTCGTTGGGATGCATTAGAATCCATAGGGACAAATGAGGACCAATACGGACACATAAGGACCCATTAAAATCCATAACCGCGCATCAGGATCTATAACGCTCCTTAAGGACCAATAAGAATGCATAACGACCTATAACGAAACATAGGGACCCACTAGAATTCATGAGGACGCATAAAAAAAATAAAGGACCCATTAGGACGCATAAAGACTTATAAGGACACTTAAGGACACATAAGGACGCACAAAGACTTATAACAACCCATAAGACCCCATAAGGACGCATAACAACATATAAGAACCCATTAAGACATATTAGAACGCATAAGGACCCATAAAGACCCAAAAAGACACAGAAGGAACCAGAAAGACCCATACAGACACATAAGGACGCATAAGGACCCAGAAGGACTTAAAAGGACGGATAAAAACCAATAAGGACCCATGAGGACACATAAGGACGCAAAAGGAACAATAAGGACCCATAACGACCCATTAGAAATAACAAGGATGCATAAAAACCTATAGGGACCCTTTATGACCCATAAGAATGCACAAAGACGCAAAATGATCTATAATAACCCATAAGAACGCATAACGAACAATAAAGACACATAACGACCCATAAGGACACATAAGGACCTACAAAAACCCATAACGATACATAAGAACGCATAAAGATCAATAAGAAACCAAACGACCTATAAGGACGCATAAAGACCTATAAGGATAGATAAGGACACATGGAGTCTCATAAAGAGGCATAAGGACCCATTCGGATCCATTAGGACCCATTAGAATCCAGAGGGACAAACAAAGATTTATACGAACCCATAAGAACCCATTACAATCCATATGCACGAATCAGGACCTTTAAAGACCCATAAGGACCAATGAGGACGCATAAGGAACTATAAGGACACATAAGGACATACTAGAATCCATAATGACGCATAAAAACGTATAAGGACCCATAAAAACCTATAACGAAGCATAAGGACGCATAAAGACCTACAAGGACCCATAAGGACGCATAAGAACCAATAAGGACTCATAATAACCAAAAAAAAAAACGCATAAAGATTATTAAGGACACATAAAGATGCATAAGGAATAATAAGAACCCTAAAGGTCTCATAAGGACGCAAAAAGATCTATAAAAACACATTAGGACCCATAAAGACGCATTAGGTGGCATAAGGAGACCTAAGGAAACATTAGGACCATAAGGACCAATAAAGACACATAAGGATCCATAAGGACACATACCGACCCCCAAGGACCCATTAGGACACATAAGGACGCAAAAACATAATTAAGGACACCAAAAAACCCATAAGGACTCATAAAAACCTATAAATAACGATTAGGATCCATAGGGATTCATAAGGACGCATAAAGACCCGTAAGGATGCTTTAAGATCCATTAGAATCCATAGGGACGAATAATAATCTGTACGGACCAATAAGGACCTGTTAGAATCCATAAGCACGCATCAGGACCTTTTAAGATCAATAAGGACCAATAAGGAAGCATAAGGACCGATAAAGACCCATAATTACCCACTGGAATCCATAAGAACGCATAAAGACATATAAGGACCCATAAAGACCCACAAGGATGCATATGGACGAAACAAAATCTATAAAGCCCCATAAGGACGCATAAGGAACTACAAGGACCGATAAGAACCCACTAAAATCCATAAGGACGCGTAAAGACGTATAAGGACCCACAAGGACCGATAAGGACGCATAAAAACGCATAAGGACCTATAAGGACCCATAAGGACGCATAAAAACCAATAAGAACACATAAGGACGCATAAGAACCAATAAAAACACATAAAGACACTTAAGGACGCATAAGGACCAATGAGAACCCATAAGATCCCATAATAAAGCAAATAGATCTATAAAGACGCATTAGGACCATTAGAGACGCATAAGGACGCATAAGGACACATAAGGAAACATGAGGACACACAAGGACGCAAAAGGAAAAATAAAAACACCAAAGGACCCACAAGGACACATAAAGACCTATTAAGATCGATTAGGACATATAGGGACTCATAAGGATGCACAAGGACCCATAAGGACGCATAAGGACCCATAAGAACTCATTCGATTCTTTATAGACGCATAAGGACCCATTAGGACTTTTCAGGACCCATAAAGACACATAAGGACCGATAAGGACCCATTAGGTTCCATTAGAATGCATAGGGTCGAATCAGGACAAATACGGTCACATAAGGACCCATTAGAATCCATAACTACGCATCAGGACCTGGAAGGACCCATAAGAAACTATAAGGACGCATAAGGACCTATAAGGAAACATAAAGATCCACTGGAATCCATAAGGACGCATAAGGACATTAAAGGACCCATAAGGACGCATAAAGACCTATAAGGACCCATAAGGACACATAAGGACGCATAACGACTTATAAGAACCTATAAGGCCCCATAAGACGCATAAGTACATATAAGGACCCATTAGGACGCATAAGGGCAATAAGGACCCTAAGTAACCATAAGGAACCCACTAGAATCCATAAGGACGCAAAAAGACTTGCAAGGTTCCATTAGGACCCATAAGGTGCCATAAAAACGCATAGGGATCAATAAGGACCCACAAAGATAAATAAAGACCAATAAGGACCCATAGGGACCCATAAGAACACATAAAGATCGATAAGGACCTGCGAGGACCCATTAGAATCCATAAGGACGCATAAAGACGCATAAGAAACTAAAAAGACCCATAAAGATCCATAGGG
Source organism: Trididemnum nubilum (assembly GCA_963965965.1). Lineage (NCBI taxonomy): Eukaryota > Metazoa > Chordata > Ascidiacea > Aplousobranchia > Didemnidae > Trididemnum > Trididemnum nubilum. The sequence continues at coordinate 18,776 of CAWYPQ010000088.1, forward strand.
ACACATAAGAACCTATAAAGACCCATAAGGACCCATAGGAACTCATAAGGACCCATAAAGAAACATTAGGACCCATTACAAATTATAAGGACGCGTAAAAAACTTATAAGGACCCATTAAATTCCGTAAGATCGAATAAGGACTTATAAGGACCCATAATGACATATTAGATTCCATACGGACGTAAAAAGAACTATAAGGACCAATAAGTACCCATGACGACGCATAAGGACTTATAAAGACCACACATAAGGACCCATTACAATCCATAAAAATGAATAAGGACGTATAAGGACGCATAAGAACCCATTAAAATCCATAAGGACACATAAGGACATATAAGGACCAATAAGGACGCAAAAGGATTTATATGAAGACTCCTAGAGACACATTGGAATCGATAAAGACGAATAAGGATCTATAGGGACCCATAACGACGCCAACGGATCTACAAGGACCCATGAGCAACCCATAAAAACGCATAAGGACCTATAGAGACTCATAAAGACCTGTGGACACATAACGCATATAGATTTATAAGGACACATAAAGACCCATTAGGATCATTAAGGACGAATAGGGAGTTATGAGGACCAATAAAGACCCACTAGAAGTCAAAACGATGCATAGGGAACTATATGAACCCATAAGGACCTTTAAGCACAAATAAAGCTTTATAAGAACTCATAAGGACCCATTGGAATCCATAAGGATGCAAAAAGACCTATAAGGACCCATATAGACCATTAAAGACGCATAAGGATTTATAAGGACCCATAAAGACCCACTGGAAGTCAAAAAGATGCTTAACGAACTATAAGAACCCATAAGGACACATAACGACGCATAAGGACTGATAAAAACACATAAGGATCCATTGGAATCCATAAGGATGCAAAAGGACCTACAAGGACCCATAAAGACGCAAAAGCATCTTTTTGGATCGTTAAGGACACATAAGGACCTATAAGGACCCATTGGAATCCATAAAGACGCTTAAGGACCAATACGGACCCATAAGGACCAATAAGGATGCGTAAGGACCTATAAGTACCCATTAGGACCTATTAGAATCTATAAGGACGCATAAGCACTGCCGTGATTTGTAAATATCGAACTTCAGGCATTTTTGCCTTTTTCTAATTTCCGAAAAAATCAACTTTTAAACTTCCTTTGTTTTGATACTATTACGTAATAGATCCCATTGTTCGTCCTAGGCAAACTTTTTAGCATTTAGTGTATCATAAACAATACTTAAAAGTTCGTTTTTTTCCGGTCATATTTGATTGAAATCAACGTAAATGATTTTTGTAAAATCGTGCATTAAGTTTATTCTTCTATTAGGAACGTAATTGGAACATATAAAGTTGAATTACTATAGCCTATTTCTAGGTTTATTTGCGCAATATATCTTACAATGTAAATTTAATGAAGAAAGGTTGGAAGAAGAATTAATTAATTAAGTCAATTAAATTTTTCAATGTACACGCGGTATTACGCCAACGCTTGTAACGAGTTTGCGGGACCCATCTCCGGGTCTTTGCGCCAGAGCAACACCATATATTAAACCTAATAGTGCAGTGGAAAAAATTCTGGGATAAGAAGATAGTAGTTTATTTTTCCAATAAAATACTCGACTGCGTAAAAGTTTAGAGTTTCAAAACTAAAAATTGCCTTAATAACTTAGAGTAATTTTATGCAACGTTGTTTTATCTCGTTGTTTCATTGCTTTTTATGCAAATTTTGTGTTCGAAGAAAAGTTTTGTTTTATTTTGCGCAGCGAAGAGCAAAACCATTCTTTGACTAAAAAGTCTATCATAACTCAGAGGGCCCGTGCGTTGACCTTGAATTTCGAGGAGTGCGGGGTCTATAATCTAATTCTGCCGTCGAGGGTAGACTCGGCCTGTACCAGCTTCTTTGGCAGGGCAGGCTCTGTAGGCTCTCAACAGTTTAGCTTTGCTATTATTCTCACTTGATGTCAATTTTGGTTAGTTTCCATTATTGAAATGAAAAACTGTAACAAAATTTTAGCGAAAAAAATTTTGGGGGTCTACGCCTAAAATTGACGGAAAAATATAATGCAACTTTAGCGAAGACGCAGAAAGATGGTGAAAAATTGACAGAAAAATGCAAAGCAGTTTTTGTCTTTTATTTTGTTGGTTTTACCTAAATTTGACCGAAAATGCAACGAAAATTTTGGAAAAGATCGTTTCACTTTAGACCCTACAAAACCAATTTTTGTCGTTACTCTTGGTTAGACCCACACCAACAACCTATTTGCTTAAAACGGCAACACTGCTGTAATGCAAGCGATTGGGTAGGTTTACTGTAATTTTTAGTATTTTCTTACCAATTAATGTCAGTTTTCAACGCAAAGCATCTGCTCTAATTAAACAACATTTTGGCCTATTTTTGTTTAAAAATTATTTGAAAATGTTAGAAATTATAGCGCTACCAACCGCCACCAAAGCATTTTGAGAAAAAAAAACTGTAATTTCTAAAAAAACTATCAAGTACGTATAATTAAAATTAGGATAGCAGACCAGCATAGTGGCTTTTACGTTCCGAATCTTTTCAATAATTGCGTAGTTTGTCTATGCTGCAGGTGTTTCGCAAATTTTTGCTGTTTTAAAAATATATTGTGACATTTTAATGAATAGCAAGCCTACTTTACGAACCCAACGCAATAATGGTCCGATGAATAAATTTAATAGCACTAATTTGTATCATAATGTTTCGCTTATAATTACTTATACAGTAGTATCATCAAACATTGCAGATAAATTATGAGGTAATACTGTAAGAATAGTTAGTTAGTTAGTAAAAGGTTATGAAACGACGCTGTGGATATTTTAGATACCCTAAAATCATGAAACACCCCCATTACCCGCATTTTTTTTCTTAATTACTACATTTGATCAATATTTTTTAAAAATTGAATACCTGCTTTAAGCAAGAAACTTTTCATGGTGTCGCCTATTGGTATTTTAGCTTCGTAGGTAAAACGTCGAGATAGAGTACCGGTAATCGAAAGATAGCTGGCTCCACGTTTAATTATTGAACGGGTGATTTGTCGTTGTATTCATCGAAAAACACATAGAGCTTATTTTCCATGGCACCAAATATTATATCTGCCGTGCAGCTTTACTGTACAAATTAATCCTTGAAAAAGAATTTTTTTGGTTATGTTGGACAAAGGTAGGCATCGAGCACTTGTTTCACAGCATAATTTTAATCTCAATTGACCACTAATTCACTAATTTTTGATCGGTTTAATCATAATAAATTTTAACGAATTTGATTGCCCAACAAACTTTAATGAATTGGATTGGGATGACATCCCATAGAGGGTGTACACAGGTGCTCAGAAAAAGTTCTCTGTATGACTAATTCTGTGTAAAACAGTAATTAGGAAATATGAAGATGGTCTAATAATTTATAGACTGTGCCGTAACAGCAAAAGCGGGAGAGCTCACAGAGAATGGGGTTTGATAGGACCAATTCTTCTGAAGAAACTGGAGGAAATTGACAGACAAGATGTGACATCTCCATTACAGATACTTGATGTATCGGATTTTGGAAATGGCAGGGGACAAAGATTCAGAAACCAATGCGTTGAGGAACAGCTATGACCAGGAAATCAGCATGCGCATTTCTGGATACTAGCGTCACTAGGGAGAGACCCATTAAAAGTTTAAAGTGACCTTGCTGGAGAGTGAAGATGAGGCGTGGGACTAGAAATTCATGACCATACGTCCTCTTTTTGGAGAAGATGTCCTCCTTTTCAACAAAAAGTGATTATTCCATTTTTTGGTTCGCATTCAAATTTAACAAAAAAAAAAGAAATTTTGGTAAAAACCTCTTTTTGTTCTACACCTAAATTTAAAGGCTTAAGCTAGTGATTATAATATTTGAAAAATTGTGTCCTTTTTTGTGATAAAAATATGGTCATCTTACCAGAGGTGGGCTCAAATAACAATATATCAAAAGCGCATCGCAACAAAGCACAACGATCTTTTCAACCAGTAAAAGCGCACCGTAAAATGCGCAATTTAATTTTTTTAATTTCTCAAGTACAGCGTAGCATCCGCAATGAACGTTTTGATTCAGTTAAAGCACTACGGAGTTCCGCAATTGCGGAACGGCAATTTTGTACCAAGTTATAGTGAAACCTAACTTCCGCAACTGAAATTTCACAACACAATTCAAACACCGCATTTTTGCAATTTTAGACAGAAAAAGAGTAAGTAATTTGCAAAAAAAGGCCGAGATTTATCAATACTAATTAAACTATCGAAATGGAACTAAATTAAGTTCAATGAATAGAATTGCGCTCGAAAGCAAAAAAAAAAAAAAAAATTGAAAGCGCTGCGCAATTAAAGCGCAAAAAATTTTAAAGACTTTAATCCGCCACGTAACTTCTACAATGTTTCAAAATAAAAAAATTAAAGTGCAACGCAACTTCTGCAATTGCGGAGGCTGTAGAGGTTGCAAAAGTTGCGCCTTGAGCTTCTAATTGCGCTTTGCCCACCTCTGCACCCTATTATAACCATCAAACCCTCCAAAGGAATTTTGTCAGGAGATTATGAGGGGGGCGATAAAAGTAAAAAAGAACGAGTGGGAGACCATGAGAAAGATAACTGACTAGTAATGACAGAATATCATTTGGTTGTTACACCAGACGCACTCCAGTCTAGTCTAGAGGTGGATTTTTGCTTTGAAACTGGAAGTGATCAATCCTATGGTCCAACAGACAAGGTAAGGGAGTCATAGATTGCATATAGAGTATAATTACGACGTACATTTCCAGCACCATCCGGTCTGAAGAAGGAAGAGACAAATACGTCAGTCTTATACATGAACCTCTGAAGAAGGAAGGACAAACGTCTACTGGGAGATGCAAGGTGGGATTCTCTGGGGCCAGTGCAGTTAGGTGTGGAGGACGATCTTATGAACTTAATTGGAGTTCAAGATAGAAGTGGATCCGCCGATATGCAAAATGCTTTTGAGATAGTTTCTTATTTAACCGGCTGATTACCAATTCTGAGACAAACGCTTTGAGGATAAAATGATGATTCTGGAAGAAGATGCAGAACAAGTTTGGAGCATGTTAGTGCTTGGTTATTTTCAAAAGAAAGATGGCTTTTAAAAAGAAGCAATAAGGTGGGGTGGAGGAAAGGCATCCAGCAATGACCCAGTGCAGCTCAGCGGAGAATTTAAAATTGGTTAATCAGCGTGTTGCATAGGAAGGGGAACCAGCATCCGGGAGAAGCATACTGTTTATAGCACAGATATTACAAAAACTTGTAGAGGAGGGAAATAAATCTTTGGAGGCACCCCGAAAAGCAATAGCAATGGACCGCAAGGCTTTATGTCTTGGTTAAAACTTGGAGCACAGGGATTGGTCATGAGACCCAGAAAAAAAAGTTCTGCCAAAGGTGCTGAAGTATCGCCGTAGGTCGCTAGTTTAGCGTAACTTAAATTTAAAAAAAAGTAACGTACATATATTTTACAAAAATTTTGTAAACATCAGACTTGGCTATCAAGCGTAAAATAGCGTTCTCGGTCTAGACCAGGGGTCGGCAACTTTACGTAGTAGGAAGCCAAAACCCAAATCAGTAAGGTCTCGGTGGGCCATAACATATTTTTACTACCAATTTAATCCTTCCAAAGTAGGATTTTAGATAATATTAAGCCAATTTGATGTATTCTAACTGACTGCAGATTCAGCAGAAACTCTGTTGCTTTGGATAAATAACTCGTTTGCACAAAATGATGAAAATATGTTTGTTTCAAGCGCAACCACGACTTTGCTGAGGGAGAAGGAGCTTGAACATAAAATTAAAATTTTTTGTCAACAAAAATGTCTTTTTTAAACAGGGTGCAGAGCTGTTACCACGCTATTTTAGTTTAGTAGAACATGCAAAGTTACATGGGGACAGAGCTACCAGTCTCTGGAGACCATCGGAGTCAAACCTCCAACCTCTGGGCAATTTTTGTAATCTTTCTAGAAAAGTGCCAATTTAACGTCATTCAGATCAAATATCGCACATATTTAAAGCCATTTAAAAGAACTATACATTGCATGGCTTTTTAAGCCAGTTGAAGAATTAAACTGCTCAGCCCCTTCAACCTACCGTTTACTTGCAGGCCACGTCCAAAGCACATTTTTAACGATTACGTTTTCGGGTTAAATTTTTTAAATATCGTAGTTAATAGACCGAAGCTCCATAACTTCCCCCGCCTGATTCCGCCACTAGTTGGTTTATTTTCGTTTCAAAAGTATTTGAAGTTGTTTGAAAATTAATAAAGCATCAGCATTAGCTGCAATTCTGGTCTCTCAAAGGATATCATTCGGCTACCAAATCTGTTTTCCTATACCACATGAAAGCTGGGGCAAACTTTCCGTAAACAATTTTAGAATTTTTTAGAAAACTCGATAATTTTTTACCCTTAGCTATTGTCTATACTCCTACAATGTCGTTTTTCCAAAATATGGCCATGATGTCATTACGGTGACGTCATCAACTCAAAATTGGATTTTTCGAAAAAATTGATGAACAACCTGCATGACGAATTCGGTGTTTACGCGATTTTCGGTTTAGAAATTAGGTAGAGGGACATTTTTGCCCCCTCTCCACCATGTAAAACGAGTTGGTCCAATAGCCTGTGCCAACAAGCGTTCATGATCATGTATTTTTTGTGATTAAGATCCCATTGGTGGTTGCTCTTTTGAGAATTCCAATGCCCTTTATTATGAGAAACCTAATGTTGTCTTGCCCTCAATAATGTCACAACGGCTTAAAAGTTTACGTACGGTAAGTCCAATGGTAATTTGGGAGCAGTAAAAAGCATAACATCTTACAAAATACTAATAATTTAATTTACTGTTTTGACGTTTGCAGGGCCAGAGTTTCAAGCCGGCAGGCTACCAGCCCGGAATCCTTTAGGCCAGATTGCATGTAAACGATTAAAAATCTTGCAAATTGCTATAGGTAGGTGACTATCATTGATTAAAATTTTGCACGCTAAATAAATGCTGCCAAACATTGACTCCGCGGCATGCTTGTTTTCATTCAATATATTTTTATATGTTTTATCAAGCACTAATATTTCGCTTTTATCTGGTGCTCCACTCGCAATACAGCTCAATATTGCTACAAATTGCTGCAATCGCAGAGGTCGCAAACCGGATGATTTTTTTGGCGGGCCGGATTAGGCCCGTAGGCCCTAGGTTGCCGACCACATGATATGATGTCCACCTTGGTATTGACTATGTCGTACTGTTTTATTTCAAGCCTGCTAATTCCATGGGTAAGGTTGTAGGCTAGTTGATTTAAACAGCTCAGTTCTCCACAACTCAACACTAAATGATTTAAGGTCAAAAATTTGCAACTATTTTTCAAAAAATTTCGCAGAATTTTTCGAAAAAATAGTCTAGGTTTTTCGCTCTGTCACTTAATTTGCCAAACTGCCCCTACGGTATGACTAGGAGTGTTTGTTACAATTTGTCATCTTGTTGCTTCAACATTGAAAAAATTGATTTTTCAATTGTAATAAAATTTTTCTGTGACGTAATAAACATTGAAGTTCGATATTTTCAGATTACTTTCAAGTTCGATATTTTCAGATTTTTTCTATCTCCAAAACTACAACACTTAGAAACTTCGTTCTTTCAGCAAAAGATAAAGAAAATAATAAGAAAAAAAATAATGAAAAACAATTTTTTTGACCAAAAATCTCGAAGTTCGATATTTTCAAATCACGGCAGAGCACCTGTAAGGACCCACAAGGACCCATAAGCACGCATCAAGACCTATAAAGACCCATAAGGACACATTAGGACGTATAAGGACTTATAAGAACCCATAAGTATCCATAAGGACGCATAAAGATCTATAAAGACCCACAAAAACCCATAAAGACGCGTAAGGACCTACAAAAACCAATAAGGCCCGATAAGGACAAGAAATGCCTTATAAGGACCCATAACGTCCCATATGAGTCCATAAAAACGCATAAGCAATTGTAAGGACTTATAAGGACCCATTCGAATAAATAAACCCAAATAAAAACCTATTAGGACCCATAAGGACCCATTCGAATAAATAAACCCAAATAAAAACCTATTAGGACCCATAAGGACCCAATTAGAATCCATAAGAACGCAAAAAGAAATATAAGGAACAATACAGAACCATAAAAAGCCCTAAGGACGCATAAGGAATTATAAAGACCCCTGATACCCATTAGAATCCATAAGGACGAATAAGGACATACGAGGACCCACAAGGACCAATTCGAATCCGTAAAGACGAATAAGGACCTATATGGACCCATAAGGACCCATTAAAATCAATATAGACGCATGAGGACACATAAGCACAAATTAGGACCCATAGGGACGAATAAAGACCTATAATGACTTATTAGCAGCAATTAGAATCCTTTGGGACGAATAAGGACCTATAAGGACAAATTAGGATCCATTAAAATCCATAACGACGTCTTAGGACTTATAAGAACCCATAAAGACCAATAAAGACGTTTATGGACCTATAAAGACCAACAAAAACCCATTGGAATCCATAAAGACGTATAAAAACCGATAAGGACCCATTGAAACGCATAAGGACGAATAAGGTCCAACAAGGACCCATAAGGACGCATAAAGACCAATAAGGACCCATAAGGACCAATAATGACGCTTTAGGACCGATATAGACCCATTAAAATCCGTAAGGACGAATAAAGACCCATTAGGACTCATTTGAATCCATAAAGACGCATTAGAAGTTATAAGGACCCATAAAAACCCGTTAGAATGTATCAGGACGAATTACGACCCATATGGACACTGAAAGACCCATTAAAATCGATAAGGACACATAAGAAGCTATAGGGACGCATAAGGACCTATAATTTTTCATAAGGACACATTAAAATCCATAGGGACGCAGAAGGACCTGTAAGGACCCATAAGGACACATAAAGACGCGTTAAGACCTATAAGGACCGACCCATAAGGACCTATAGTTACCCATTACGTCCCTTCCGAATCCATAAGAAGAATCCATAAGAATAATCCATAAGTCCCTTCCGAATCCCTTCCCTTCCGTAAAGACTTACAAGGACCAGAAAAGACCCATTAGACTCATTAGACCCATTAGAATCCATAACGACAAATAAGGACATATAACGACCCATACAGACCCATTAGAATCCATAATGACGCAATAGAAAGTATAAAAACCTATAAGGATCCATAATGACGCATGAGGATTTATAAGGACCCATAAGGACCCATTAGAATCGATAAAAACGAATAAGGACGTTTAAGGACCCATACAGGCCCTTTAAAATCAGTAAGGACGATTAAGGACCTATAAGGACCCATAAATACTCATTAAAATCAATAAGGACTCAAAAAGAATTATAGGGACCCACAAGGACCCATTAGAATCTATTAGAACGCATAAAGACTTATAAGGACCCATTAGAATCCATAAGGATGCATAAGGACCTATAAGGACCCCTAAGGATCCATTAAAAACAATAAGGGCGAATGAGGACTTATAAAGCCCTATTAGGACCCTTGGGAATGCATAAAAACGAATAAGGATTCGTCAGGACTCATAAGGACGGATAAGGACCAATAAACACCCATAAGGACTTATTGGAATCAATAAGTACCTATAAGGACCTTTAAGTACGCATAACGACCAATAATTACCCATAAGGACACATTACAATCCATATAGACGCATAAAGACCTATAAAGACCCAATAGGCCCATAACAACACATAAGAACGAATAAAGACCCATAAAAACCCATAGGAACTCATAAGAACCCATAAAGAAACATTAGACCCATTTAGAATTTATAAGGATGCACAAGAACTTATAAGGACCGACTAAAATCCATAAAATCGAATAAGGACTTATAAGGACCCATAAGGGCATATTAGATTCCATACGGACGTAAAAGGGACTATAAGGACCAATAAGTACCCAAAAAAATGCATAAAGACTTATAAGGACCACACATAAGGACCCAATACAATCCATAAGAATAAATAAGGACGCATAAGGACCCATTAAAATCCATAAGGACATATAAACACCTATAATGAACGATTAATACCTATAAGAACTCATATGGATGCATAAGGACCTATAAGGACCCGTAAAAACCAATAGAATCCACAAGGACAAATAAGAACTTATAAGGACCCAGTAGGACACATAGGGAAGCATAAGGACGCATAAGGACCCAGAAGGACTTATAAGGAAGGATAAGGACCAATAAAGACCCATAAGGACACATTAGAACGCATAAGGACCAATAGGGACCCATAAAGACTCATTAGAATCCATAAGGATTCTAGTGTTTTTATGGATTGTA
>CAWYPQ010000089.1:0-43329 GCA_963965965.1 Trididemnum nubilum
AGCATCAAAAAATAGTCCTGTGTTAATTATGTTGACAGCAGTAAATAATCTTTTAAATGCTTCTTAAATCTATCGTAAGGAGCATTCTGTATTTGTGATGGCAATCCGTTCCAAATACTGGTACCAGCATGCAGTAAAGACTTTTGAGCTTGCGTTATGCGTGCTCTTCTAGTATACAAGTAATTTCTGCTGGCTTTCCTTGTGTTGTAAAAGCGTACTCTCTAATTGTTGCAAAATTCTTGCTAGTTGCGGTCTGAGCCGAATTATTGCAGATATAGTGCATGAGCCTAGCAGTTTCATAGATATATAAATCCTTCAGTTTCATTATTTTTAGTAATTTAAAGAGTGGGTGTGAGTGAGCTCTGGAGTAATTAAAAGTCATTAATCTAATTACTCGTTTTTGTAAAACTTCAGCATGATGCAAAGTTTTCTGAGAGGCACTTCCCCAACTGCTAATACAATATCAATTGAGATTGTATCAGGCTGATATATAAAATACGTAACGTTGCCTTATGTACATAATTTCTAAGTTGCAGCACAGCCCAAGATCCCCGAGCTAGTTTAGAACATACTTTTTTTACATGGCTTTCCCTATTTAGTTTGTTATCTATTATTACTCCCAAAAAATTTACTTGATTCTTTTGTCCAAGTACATTCTGATCAATTTGCAGTTTAAAATGTTTTATTTGCTTTTTATGTGTTATTAAGTCGCACTCAGTTTTTTTATAATTTTTTGTTAGTTTGTTAAGTACCATCCAATTTCTAATTTTCACTAGTTCTGTATTAACTATTCTCTGAAGATGTTCATCATTTTCGTTTGAAATAATTGAATTAGTATCATTTGCAAGTAAATTGATTTTGTGGTTAGAGATTAGAGGCAGATCATTAACGTATGTATTAAAAAGGAGTGGGTCAAGAATGAATCCTTGAGGAACACCTCATAGTATCAAGTCATTATGAGATTTGACACCATTGACCTCTGTATATTGGTATCTCTTTGTTAGGTACTTTTCAAATAAAGCCAGTGGACATCCACAAATTTTATATTAACAATAAGGATATTATGGTCGATCGCATCAAAAGCTTTGCTCAATTCAAGAAATACAGCATAAGTGGTGTGTTTTTTATTCAGATTCTGCAGTATTTTATTATATGTATCATTTACTGCCTGGGCAGTGGAGATGTTTTTCTTAAATCCATACTGACTTGGTGACAACAAATTTTTACTGATAAAGTAGTGTTGCATAGTTGATCATGTAAACATTTTTCAAAAATTGTTGCAAATGGGTTTAGGATAGATATTGGTCTATAATTTGAGCACATATCTGCTTGAACAGGTTTGTAAATTGAAATTACTTTGGCAGTTTTGAATGATTGTGGAAAATAACAGTTGTAATGCATTCATTGAACAATTTTGTGAAAATGGGTGCAATAAAACAAATGGACATTTTGATATATTTGATAGGTATGCCATTAGTGTCAGTGCTTTTGGACACTTGGAGGTTTCTGAAATGGCCAATTACTTCCACTTTTGTGATTGCTTTGAGAAAAATAAGTATGGCACACTACTAATGAAGTTCGTAGATGCTATGTTTGGTTTATCAAAATTTAATTTGCTGGCCATTTTTGAACCAATGCTGGTAAAATATTTATTAAACAAATTACTTATGTTACCTGCTCCAGTTACAGTTTCAGTATCATTTGATGTTTCATCTGGTATTTGTTTACGTTTGATGAGAGATTTTATAAATTGTTTACATTTTTCCATAGTGTTTTATGTCATGTTTGATTTTACAAATTGTTTTCTGGAAATAAGACTTTTTAGCCAATTCTTTAATGTGAGTGAGCTTGCTTCTATATGTTTTGTATTGGTTCGATAGTGTGTCATTTCTTCCTTTCAAAACTATTTTTGGTAGAGATTATTTTTGTGTTGAATTGATTTTAGAAGAGCTGTTGAGATCCATAATTTTTGTTGTAATTTTAACTCTTTTCGAGTTTTATACCTTAGTGGAGCATGTTTATGTAGCACTTCGTGAAATGTAGTAATAAAATTATTAGAAAAGCAATCAATTTGTGCAGAATTTATCTCAATTAATTTATTTAAACCTAATGCTAAGTCAGTAAGGAAGTCTTTCAAGATAAACTTTTTAGTGTCTCTTGCAACCGTACGATTTGTGCTTCGAGTTACACTCAAATTTGCTGTCATGGCCACTGGTAAGTGGTCTCTAATATCATGCAGTAGAATGTAGTTGCTAATATTATTTTGCACCTTAGTGGTAATGTGATCAAGTAGAGTTGAAGAATTCATTGTTATTCGCGTGGGGCAATGAATTAAGGGAATACAACCGAGGCTAAGAATCATATCAGTGTAATTTTTAATCATGCTATCGTTCTAATATAATATGCTTCCTGATTAAAAATTACGCTATATAATATGCTTCCTTATTAGCATTTAGCATTTCGTTACATTTTGCAAATTTTGAAATAAACTGGGGTAAAAATTGATGAGGGTGTCTATATATCACGCCTGTAATACAACTTCTGTTTTTTTGTAGAGACAATCGTATCCACAGGTCCTCACAATCAGGTGTGTTCAAACTATAAGTAGGAAAAATATCATAGATTAAATTGCTTTTAATGAAAAGTCCAACTCCACCTGCATTCGTTGGAGATCCACTGTGAACAAAATTATAACCTGCCAATCGTACCCTACAATCTTCTTCTGGTTTGAGCTTGGTTTCACTAATAGATTTAATATGCGGTTCAAATTTACTTGAAAGCAGCAAATCATTTAACTTGCCAATATTTCTATGAATGCTCCTTATATTAACATGTATCAATTTGAGTGTATTTTGTTTGCTGTGTGATAGTTTTGGTGAATCATAATGTTGCAATAATTAGAGGTCAAATTGGTGTTAATCTTACTAATAAATTGGAAATGTTAAGTTGTGTTTGCTGTAAGTCATGACACAAGTTTGAAATGAAAAGATTGGAATTTTTCACACGGTCAGTCGAAACTTGATCAATATCTACTTCGTTAACCTTATTTGGATGTAGCTGCTGTTGCTGGTTTGACATTGCGAAAGAAAAGCGAAAAAAAAAAACTACAAAACAATTAATTTACAAAAGTAACAAGTAACACTCCATGCATTTTAGGCATGTAGAAAATTTGAAACAGTGGACATAGTTTTAATATGTGAAACAATAAATAATATGGCAGAATAATTTGAGCAAATTTTCCTAATAATAAAAAATCAAAATGAGGTGGGGTAAACTTTTGTATTGAAATTGAATTTGATAGTAATTTGAAGTAAAATTGAGGCTTGGCTAATTACGATTTTAGCTACTGAACCTGATGTGCTTAATATAAAAATTTGAAGACTAATTTCTAGCAAAATACAGCAGATTATTTGCAGGAACTACTTTAAACTGTAGTTATTAAATTTAAATATGTTAGCCCATCATTCTGGATGATGAGGTAAAATATTGAGTAACATTTACCGGCATAATTAATATAAACCAACCTAGTGTCAGTCTTAAAAAATTTCAGGAAATAAACAAAAAATAAATGGCCCTTACCAGTAACGAAGTAAATCCCTCATTTTTTAACGTCATAAGTTTCAGAAACTAAAGCAGCATTCTGGCATCAACATGAATTTTAGCTGGAAATTAGAATAACCACTAAAATTATCCAAAGGTGCAGGCGTGGCGTTTAGTGTCCCTAGCATTAGCACGGATATCGAAGTATTTGTAGGTGTCTAATTATCCAAATTTGTATGTAAGTAATCAATATCCCAGTTACTAAAGTCATTCAGTTTGAGGGTCACATATTATGAAAACAGTAGAAAACATATTACGTTTGGGATTGGGATAATCATATTGTAAATATTACAGGTAAAAGTCAATCGAATTCATTATGTGTCTCTGGACATAATACAGGGTCGCATTATATTAAAATGTAGAGCCAGAAAACAATACCAGCAATGCCAGTGTGACAAATCCATAAACATTATTTTAAGAAAAATGAAATTTTAACTGGCAACACTGTTGGGGAGATCTCCTTACTTTGAAATCAAATATCTCAGAACCACCAAGTCGCAGACTGGCTAAATTTGGTGAAAGTAGGTTTTAAATTATTCTTTATTTTTTGCTCATAATCGCAGCTGGATGCCTCATCCCCTTTAACTGATAAACATTACCAGTATAGACGATTCGAATTGATTCGAATTGATTAGTCTTTCCTCTCTCTTATTTGTTGACCGGCAATCCTTGTGCTGCCTTGGATATGTAGAATACTAGAAACTGATCTTATTATTAATCTGACTGTTATCATACTACTATTTGTAATTACGTTCTAATATAACCCGAGATAAATACTGCAATTATTGCTAAATCGATTTTACTTAATTGTTCACGGTCCGTATGTTGAAATTTTCTGTCAATAATTAAATTAATTATTTTAAGAGTGTATGATTTTATTTTGAATTCGTATATCTAAAATAAATCTTCTGCAAAGCACTAAATTAATTGGTTTATAAGTGTGTTATTTCATTTTAAATTTGCTTGTTTATTAGGATTATGACAAACAAAAGAGTTACAAATACAGTCAATAAATTTCGGAAATAAAAATAAGACGCTTAATTCCACAACACGCTCCGCTAAATCCGATTTAGAAAAAATAGTATCGTCAACGCAAGGCCACTTCGACTCAAGATCTGCCAAGCAAGCATCGAAGCGGCAATTGTCTGAAGTGGAGTCGAGGACACTAGGCTTGAGGCCAAGGCCAAGGACACAAAAAAAACTGAGGCCAAGGACAGTCCTTCTGAGGACAGACCTTCTCAAGGCCAAGAACAGGAATGCTTGAGGCCAAGGACACAGGCGCAAGTGTTCTTCCAAAAAAAGGTTTTCATAAAGATTTTTTAAGCGATCTCAAAACAAAGGTCTTCAAAAATTTTTTTCTAGCGATCTCAAAAAAAAGATCTTCAACAATTTTTTTCAAGTAATCTTCAATGGAGGAAAACAAAAAAAGACTTGGCACATTTTCCGCGAGATTTCGGCGTTTTTCAACATAATTTTAACGACTCAAAAACTAGTGCTGTCCTCGATCCGAGGACAAGGTAATTTTCGAGGACTTGAAACTTCGAGGCCAAGGACTTGACCTGCGAGGCCAAGGCCAAGGATTTTAAAATGTATCCTTGAGGCCAAGAACATTCTCGAGCACCCCACTTGTGACAATTGCACCCATCGCCAAATGACAAAAATCTTTACCAAGTGATAAGATGGGTATCGGGCTAAAATAAGAAAATATTGTAGCAATTCCCCGGGTTTTTTGTGATTTTTTGGAAATATTCTGGGATCCGGCGAGCAAGAAGGAACATAAATTCTGAAGCAATTGTCTCACGCTTACCAAACTTGCTGAGAGGCGAGAGGTCAACCGTGCGAGCGGAGAGTGCTATCATGTTTTATAGTTATTACCGTGCAATAGCACCATTACCAGAGGTGGAGTCGAGGACACAAGGCTCGAGGCCAAGGCGAAGGACACAAAAAAAATCCGAGGCCAAGGCCAAGGACAGTCTTTCCGAGGACAGACACTCTCGAGGCCAAGGACAGGAATGCTCGAGGCCAAGGCCAAGGACCAAGGACACAAGCGCAAGTGCTCTCCAAAAAAAAAAAGGTCTTCAAAAAATTTTTCAGGCGATCTCGAGGACTCCACCTCTGACCATTACCTTAGCTCACTTTATGCTTCTTTTGGCTTGGGGAAACTTTTCCTGTTAGTGGAACGGAATGGGAGCTGGTTTGCGGCAAGCTGCTGGTCTAACTGATCTGTTTGAAATGGATGTTAATGAAGGACCGAGCCATTTAAAGTAGAACTCGAAGTGGGCTAGTGTTAAAAGTTGACGCTGTGAATCTGCTTGCTCACAGTTTTTCTTTTATCTCAGAATTGTTCTCAGGTCGACATGGGAAACGTAGTACATACGAAGGTAACAGACCGAGTATCGCTAACGGGTAGCCAAAGGAAACGTTTTGACTTTCCAGTATAACAAACCTACCTTTTGCTAAAAGAACGAGACTTGCAAGTTGGATAATATAAAGAGTGGGATTTTTCAAACCGGAAAAGTTTTGTTTTTTTTATGAGTGAGAAACTATGCAAGAACATATCCAAATCGGATATCGTGTCGGAGGGAGATAGAGAGCCCAGATGCTACCGATCTCATAAACGATAGCGTGGCCATATTTTTTGCAGAACCCGAATAAGGCGATCCTTTGATGACAAAAAAGAAGCACAAACAATTTTACAACAAAATGTTTAGCGCTAACTAGACCCGAGCAGGGACTAAAATATAGCAAATGAAAGAAGCAGCTAGATAAAAAAAAAAAAACTTGTAATACTTGTAATGATCAGGTGTTAGTTTTCGCACTTGAGTCAGCGCTGCCAGTAACCTTAATTTTCAGCGCATACTGAGACATAGTTGGAGCGGCAACAAGTGTCATTCATAGAGGTAAACACATAAAGAACAGAATAATCGCTTGACCGTACAGTACCTGAAAATAACCAGCAACTATTTTCAAAGGCATAGTAGGAATTACCATTACCCTCTCGGTTGGTGGCACTGCTTGCGTAACTGTCCCTGTGTTTGGAGTGCTTACAGTTGATACTATTCAAATAAGAAACAATTCGAGTATACAGAAACTTGAATTATTTTCATTTTAAGGAAATCTAATACTGTAACTGAAAATGATGAAATTGCTTCTGCAATATAACTTACAGACATAGGAAATATCATCACACTCACTCACGTCTCAGCTACTGTCCTAGTAGTTGAGGCAGTGCTACAGCTTTAACATTAATGCCAATAAATAAATTACAAACAAAAGCTTTAAGAACAATTACTCTAAGTAACAGAGCATCACACACCAAACTTGTATTTTTTAAGCTAAAAATTTGAAGATAAACGACGTATAAATTTGAATTAGGAAAAATTATGCTTAAATTTCCAACAATTTATCTTCTCACATTTACACATTGGTTGTAATAACTGACGAAATTCATGCACGCAATACTAAACAAAATATAAGAAAAAATACTTTTTGCCTCAAGTGCGCACATCCCAGACCCAAAAATCATTACACTATTCGATGGTGTAAACTTACGGAATAAAATTCCAAAACCAATTAAAGAAAATACTTCTTTCAAATTCAAGAAAGAGCTAAAAGTTAATTTGTTATCCTAACATGCTGAACCACATTAAATCATTACAGTTTTGACCATACCCCCACATAACATTTTTTTATGTTATTTTAAACCTATTAAATTAAGAACTTAGGCTACCGATATTCGCTTTTATGTGTGGCGTGTGCTGTTTCGTTTGTTGACAGTTTTTAAGTATTTTGAGTTGTTTCTTGTGCTGACAGTTACAAGTTTTTTGGGTTTATTTTTTCAGTTTCGCTATGGCTGCAAACCGTGATGACTGTACTTGGTCTTTTCGCATGCCTAAATAAATTGAATTGAATAGTAATGTAACCAAAAAAACTATTCAACGTGTGTCGCTTAGCGACGCCGTAATCACAGTCGAGGCCAACATTATCACAATCACACAGTTGCAACCAACAAATTTTGGGCTGAAATTATGTTGGAACAGTAATATTAAAGTTGATCGATCAGTGCAAATTCTTTCGGTTAGGCACAGCATTATGATTTTTCAAAAGCTACGCGTTTCTGAACTAAAGATTTCACATAGAAAACTGAAAAAGTATTTGGTCATTAGATTAACTCCAATGA
The DNA here is from genome assembly GCA_963965965.1 of Trididemnum nubilum. NCBI lineage: Eukaryota > Metazoa > Chordata > Ascidiacea > Aplousobranchia > Didemnidae > Trididemnum > Trididemnum nubilum. Next base: position 7,781 of record CAWYPQ010000089.1, read on the forward strand.
ATTATACTGAGAGTGAAAAACAATCTGAAAGAAACATCGATGCAATTTTTGCTAAAAAGCACTGTAAAAACGACAAAAAAAAGTTTTAAGCTGCACTTGTCAACTGGGGCGTATTTAGGGGAGGAGCCATTGTGCCATTGCCCCGCCAGGATTGCAAAATCGCATAAAAAAGTAAGCAAAAATGAGGCATGCCCCCCCCCCCTTTTGTAAGTTGGGCATAAGATTTGATCATACAAAGGTTATGTTCTGTGCGTTTCTTTTAGGGTTTGGGCAAAAAATCCGAATTCAATTTGAGTGAAGACCTTTTTTTTTTGCTCTTCAACTGATTTTGGGCAAAAATTCGAACTAAATTTGAGTGAAGACCTTTTTTTTTTGCTCTTCACCTGATTCTGGGCAAAAATTCGGACTCAATTTGGGAGGATCAATTTTTGTTTCAAATCTTTGTTTGAACCAAATTTTCTGAAATTTTTGGCCCCCCTTTCAAAATCCTGCGTGCGCTACTGCTTGTCAATAAACACCGCCTTGCCAGCCAAGTCAACAAAAATGAGTTAAAACAAATATGGAAAATTGCAAATACCGCTAGACAGACTGAAGTGTTGTTGAAAATTGTTGTTTTTCTGCAAAGAAAAATAATTTGGATAAGCGAAAAATGCATTTACAAACCAAAAACAAATTGTAAAATCTGGAGATTAACCTGAATCAAAACACATTAGCTAAAACAAAAATTTTAAAAATTTAATCTCGGGAAACAATGTAAATTCAAAGTTGATCAAATAAGTAATGAACCATTATTTTACAGGAACCACTCATTAAAAGATAATAAAATTAGGGTCAAAAAGTAAAAGAGATGAGAAAATTAGTAGTTGCAGGAGCAACAACTTCTTGACGGCTGCTCTGCAAAATTTAAATAGCTAGAATGGAAAACTTGAGTCGCCAAATGCGTTATACAAAGAAGGCGTCGTTTTTAGAGCAAACTCGAAAAGTCAAAATGATCAATCAATTGGTTAACCATCTTTCTACATACGTCTGGCTTAGCTTTTGGGTGTTTTGGACATAATTTTTTTTGATGAATAGTTGAATACTGTAAAAGGTCTATCTTTTAAACGCGCCAAAATCTTTAGCAACATATTGTAGATAATAAAACAAAACGAAATAAAGGTTTAAAATAATTCTAATTCTGGGATCACTATCTAATTTGCTAGCGGATAAGGATAGCAGATGATGGCAAAGTTTTGGTGCACTTGTGTATGCAGTGCGTTGAATTGTGATTGTTCTGAAGACTTGTGTTTCCTCCTGGCTAATTTTTGTGACGTAATAGCTTGCCGCGCAAAATTTGCTTTCAAGTGTTGTTTTGCCCAAAATCATAGTTAGCTTTTCTTGTTTTTTTGTATCTAAATTGGTTAAACCGGAATGAACCCTTTGATGGACAGCGTTTTGGAAGATTATTGTTTTGCGTTAAATTTAGGGTTCTCTGAGTCATTTGTTTTTTGCCGCGGTTTCTTTTTATATTGGAAATCTATCATTTTCGAAGTTAACAGTTTTAGCGAAGGTTGTGCATGGAGGTCGGAGTTATCAAAAATTAGAAATTATTAAGTTATTATTTGAATTTCAATTGTAATTGTAGAATTTGACAGTACAGACTGATTGACATATTTCTCGAAAATTGACTTTTAGTGATCTTTTTCTAAATTACTTTTTTATTACTAAATTAATTATTGTTTTTTATTATTTTATTAATTTACACTAACTTTGCTTTTGTTTTTTAATTCTATTTGAATAAGTCTATTTGAATAAGAACGATAAGGTAATTAGTTTAGTTATAGATAGATAATAGATAGGAATAGCCCGAATAGGTGCATGATTGATCGATTATAGTCAAGCGACAATAAAGCCAGAAGACTTCGAAGATCGAGAAAACTTTGGTAACTGTCGCTTTTGAATAGAAAACCTTAAGAACAGTGATCATAGACTACATCGCGAGACAAGAGTCACCAATCATTATTATCAAAAGCACATCAACGCATTGCCAGATTGGGTAGCAAACCGTGAGCCTATTACCTAATAATCTTTTGACTGCTAAACTGAAACCAGCTGATTAGCATACTCTCGCACTTCCTCCCTACTACATGTTGTACCAACGTCGTGCAACAAAAACATTAGCCATTGCTGGCTTTTTATTGCCTTTGCTTACCTTATTGAAGGCATTGTAGCTCATAAATAAGGTTCCAACCAAACAAACAAATACACATGTAAGAAGTAATTTAACTAGCCTAGCCATCAGTTTTTTTGTAATCTGTATTTACCAATACTGATACATTAACTCAATTCTACAGTGGTTATTTTACTAAAATGCCACCTCCCAACCAAAAATCGAAATTGGAGGATACGGAAGCACCAAATTTGACATTCGGGTTTGTATTTACAAGATACATAAAATCAATTAAGTGTTTAATTTGATTTGATCTCGATGATGACGTCATAGCCAATTTTAATAACAACAAAGCTATTGAAAAAATGGTTCAAAACAGGTCAAAAGGAAGTTTAAATTTTGCATATAAGATTTTTTTTTAATCTGAATTATAGAATCCTAGAATGATTGCGTCACAAAACGCCACATAACGTCATTTATTGTAAAATTTCACATTGGCCAAAAATGCCCAAACTTTGATAAATTGGCTTCGGAAAACATCAAAATTGCAAACTTCCTATCCCATCAACGTCAAAGCTTTTTTGGGGCAATTTGTACATAAATTTGACTTAAAGTCAAGTTGGGTCGAAGAAAATCAAAGTTTTATTTAAAAATATTTACCACAAAAAACGAAAGCCAAGAGTAAAATAAGGTTAATGACCAATAAATCAGCTTCCTTGCACGAATAATAATTGCCTGCATTGACTTTTAATTCAAAAAAAGAATAAGGTGGGAAGAAAATGACTGACGAGTTATATTTAAGTAGTTTTTTGGAGGAAGTATGATCAAAGTTTTTATTGCTTATTATTATTAAGATAATCTAACCTTCACTTTGTTGAAGAGTTTTCGCAGCACTCTGTAATTACTAAACTCCTATTGACACGCATCAGCAATAATAGACAAAGTCAAGCACGTCATAATTAAATCAAAGATTTGCAGTATTTTCATTAGTCAACTCGATCACGTGACTCCGCCTTCACTCATGAGCAAAACTGCATATACAGTACGATCAAGAAAAACAATAATATTGGTAATCAGAGGTGGAGTCGCGGACACAAGGCTTGAGGACAAAGCCAACGACAAAAAAAAAATCCAAGGCCAAGGACAGCCCTTCCGAGGACAGACCCTCTCGAGGCCAAGATATGGAATACTCGAGGCCAAGGGACCAAGGATCAAGTGTTTCCCCAAAATGAAAAAAAGGTCTTCAAAAATGTTTCATGCGTTCTCCAAAAACAAAGGTCTTCAAAAAAGTTTTTCAGGCCATCCACAAAATTTTAACAATTCAAAAAATAGTGCTGTTCTCGAGCCGAGGACAAGGCAATTTTCGAGGACTTGAGGTTTTGAGGCCAAGGCAAAGGACTTCAAAATGTATCCTCAAAGACGTCCTCGAGGCCACGGACGTCCTCGAGAACTCCACCTCTGTTGATGATAACAATAATGAAATAAAAAAGAGAAACAGTTTACCACCCCTTGTAGAGGACTTCAACTCCACCCTTGCAGAGTAAACACCGCGTTCAGACCGGTGCAAAGCAGTGCATAATTTGAAGCTTTGTGACCGCACTTCACAATATTGACGTATGCAAAAGTGGGCGTATCAACTATAAAAACTATATCCGGTCTTTTACTCAAATTACGCTAGCTGAATCATATAGTTTATGCTGTCTTCAAATATATAAGTGACTTATTCAACAGTTGGTGACTGTTTGACTAGAAGACCTTGAAGGCCTGGCCTTCCCAAGTCACTTTACAGTGTCTAGTCATGTCCGATTGCTTGCTGTATAATGCTACTTTGATATAACAAGATCTGTTTTCTTTCAAAAATATAACTGTAGCGAATAAATACATAAAAATTAAGTAAAAAACACTGAAATTAACTGAGGTGTTAAAGCATTGCAATGGTGCTAATCACGCATTGTTTTCGCGCTTGGTTTAAATGCGCATTCTGCTTTTAATACTAAAGTTTATCTACCGCATAACCTCTCAATTATTTCAGAAAATTTAAAATAAATGTAGATTTCTCTCAGAAATGGATGACCGCTGACCTTACGGTGGAGCGTTGCTTCTACTCCCTAGCAAAAAAAAAGAGCGCAGTTCCCGCTCTTTAAAACAGTAAGTAGCTCCCTCTCCTATGGATACCTTAATATACCGTACAATTTAATGTTTATACAATTAAATTATTGTCCTGAACAAAAACAAATGAAATACGACCATTGCTTTGACGGCTAATGCAGCTTGGTACACTGACTATAGCGCCTACTGACTATAAACTGTCAAATCTTTCATTTCCAATTATTTTGTCATTATCCGAATACAATCGCAAATTTATCAACCGCGAATTATCCGAAACCTGAATTTTCCAAAATTCTACGAAAATTCCACATAAAAAGAAGCGAGTAGTGACTGACCTAAAGTTGTTAGCTAGGCCGGGCTTTTCGGGTCGGGTTCGGGCTTAAGATTAACAAAATTTGGGGCTTAATTCGAGCTTGATACGTGTTTTCTGTTTAGTAGCGTGGCCAGGAGGGGGGGGTGCGGGGGGCTAAAGCCTCCTCCTATAATCGCCCTGCAAACGAAAATGCAGAATACGAAAATACTACGTATTTAGCGCTTCTGAGACTGTCTTTTGCACTGGAATAGACTCAAAAAAATGATTTAAGCGTTTTCAGTAGCGTAGCCAGGGAGGGGGGTATAACCCTCCCTATTGGTATGTCGACCAACATGCAGAATAAGAAAAATACCACGTTTTTAGCACTTATGAGACCGTTTTGTGCACTGGAATGGACTAAGTAGTGATTTAAAACATCTTTTGAAACAAATATTCAGTGGGGGGGGGAGGGGCTAATTTGTCAAAAATAAAACTCACAAGTAAATGAAAACTTTGAAAAATGGCCGAAAATAAGCTATCAAATTTTATCGCTAGAGTAAAAATGCTAAACATAGGTGTTATCAACAAATGTACAATAAACTCCGGAAAACGGGGGGGTAGGGGCTATTCAGTATTAGTGAATCACCAGTTATTGCTCTCAAATTTCTTTTTATGAGCCTCCCACCCAATTATTTTTCTCTATAAACTGTAGACGAAATTGATTATTCCACGTGAGTTTTATTGAACTATACGATTTTATAATTTACCGACATCTAAATGAGAGACTAAAATTATACCATTAGCCCACATCCCAAATAGCCCATTTATGCTATTAGTTTAATCATGTTTGCACTGCCAATTCCTATGCTACTTTTTAAAAGCATTATTTTTTTATCGAAATACCCCTAAAATTAGGTTATTTTTGCAAACAAATACACAATTTTTCGAGCTCTGGGCTTTGCGCCCTAACCCCCAGCCTCTGGCGGCTGGAGGCTTCGCCCCTCAGACTCCCAGAATAGCCGACGACCCCAGACTCCCAGAATAGGCTTCGCCCCCAGACTCCCAGAATTGATAGAAAACAGTCTGGGTTAAGAGCATCCAATGCGTTTAGCGTTGAGTCACGATTTTAAAAATTATAAAGCGAAATGGTGATAAAAGGTAAAAGAGGTTAAACGGTAGGCCTAGTGACTGATAGTTGGTGGTAGAATCTTTTTAACTTTTGGTTCAAGCCTTCCCCCTCTTTGGTCAAATCCAACTTTTTCTTGAAGATTTTATTGCAGTGAAGCCAGATGGTGTTCAGCGGGGTTTAGTTGGCAAAATAATTTGCCGTTTTGAGGAGAAAGGTTTTAGGCTTTGTGCCATGAAAATGACGACTGCCAGTAAAGATTTGCTAGAAATGCACTTTGCAGATTTCAGTTCAAAACCATTTTTCCAAAACTTGTTGAATTTATGTTGTCTTGGCCAGTTTTGGCAATGGTTTGGGAAGGAAAAGGAGCAGTTAAAACTGATCGTAAAATGCTTGGAGAGACTAACCCTGTTGATTCTCTTCCTGGAACAATTCGTGGAGATTATTGTATTGACATTCGGAGAAACATATGTCATGGATCTGACTCTGTGGAAACAGCAAAGAAAGAAATAGCTTTATGGTTTAAAGAAGGCAAACTTAACAATTATTGCTGTGCTAACAACTCTTTGGTGTATGAATAAGAAGGCTACTTCAACCTGACACTCAGCACTCTTTTGGTGTTTTGTGCTTACATAGCAGGATCTGACATTTGCAGTTTTTTGTATTTTAGTGTACATAGTTGGATCTGACTTTTTTTTTTTTTTTCTGTACCTTTCTGTATAAATTTATAATTACCAGTATATTAAAAGATACTTTTCACCTGTCTTCATTTTTTAATTCAAAACAACTTTTTCTGCGTATTTTGTGGCTGATTCTAAATTTGCTATTTTGTCTAACTAGTGTAGAATCTTTCATTGGTTTGACTGCTTGATAATGCCAGTTAAATGTCCAAGTGAAATATGTTTAAGACCTTGTAAAAGGAATCAGTGTGCTATTCAGTTTGATATGTGTGATGGATGGATTCACCTCAAATGCACAGTCATTACACAGGAAAAAAAATTGGCTCAGTTTAGGCCAAAAACTAACTATATTTAAGCCAAATTTTGGATAATTTGTCCGGCTTGAGGCGAGCCATTTAACGGCTTTATACAATGCAGAAATTGGCTAAGTAAAAGCCAAAAACTAACTATATTTAAACCAAACTTTGGATAATTTGTCCGGCTTGAGGCGAGCCATTTGACGGCTTCATAAGATACAAAAATTAGCTAATTACGAGCCGATAAGGCGACTAAATTGGCTTCATTCAAGCCAAAAAAGGAGCTTTATTTTTCCAACTATCTACACTTTCCGTCTTTCGGATAGCCATTTATTGGCTAATTTTAGTCATAAATAGGCTACGTTTCAGCGAACGTTTGGCTCACATTTTCGGCTTTCGGAAAGCCATTTGTCGGCTGCATAAGATGTGCTATTTGCGACTACTGGCTTAATGTTAGTCACAAATAGGTGGAATGTGTGTATTTTTCCAATGCTGGAAAATATAGTACAGTACGGCATTCTAATCGCCATTTAATAGTTAAATCACGAGAACATTTAATAACGCTATACATTTTGCTTGTATACCACCTTGCGTTTTGTCTCACCTTTTGCAGCTATCGAATCACTTTCTAATTAGTCGGATGTTGGTCGGCTATTGGAAAAATATATTCCAACATGACACTGCGTATTTGCATAGCAGCAAAAGATAGGGATAAACTCAAGGTATATAAAAGCAAACATAGCGCTACATTCTCATCTTTTCACTATTACAAATGACGTTTGAAACGTCCGACGATATTGAACAGCATTGCAATTCACCTAGTGACCAACATTAAGCCAGCAGTCGCAAATCGCAGCAAGCACATTTACCCAGCCAATAGCATTAGCACACCATACAAACCAATACAGATGGCTGAAACGAATAGCACTTTACGAAAAACTAGGTCAAAAAATTGGCGGAAAACTGCTATATCGATTACCGGTGGGGAAGGTGCAAGCCTTCAGCAGCAATTACAGTATAAATTTGGTTTCAAAGGTATATTGGAGGAGCAGCCCAAATCGGCAAACATAGCACTAATAATAATTCAGGTGAAAGACAGAAAAAACTGTATAAATTTTTCTTTCACAGAAAAAACAAACCATTTGCACAGACGAAATTTATTAACAAAAAAACCCATAGGCCTTCGTTGAGTTTGTGCACTTTAGGTTGCAAAATGATGAAGACACCACCTGAAAATGGTATAACCATGTAGTTTCATGTTCACTAGGGTGGTTCAAAAGTACACTTTTGTTTCAAAATCAAGAGAATTGTTTAAATTCATGAAAAACTCCACTCAAAAAAATTCAGCTCGATTGGTTGAGAATTGGCTGCGCGAATCCACTTTGAATTTTTGGGGGTGCCAAACCAGAAAAACATACAAACTTTCTAATCTGGCCGCGCATAACTCATGCTTTACCTCTCAAAATGTCAGAATCGCCGTTGCTTTGCATTCATGACAACCAAGATTGCTCTTTTGCATTTTTTATAAAACATATTTTGTGAAAAAAACAAAAAATATATCGAAATTAAAATTTTTAAGAAAAATTGATTGCGATTGGCAATATCATGAAAAATTGTTTTAAGTTGTTTTTTTTAAAGAAGCAGAGAACCAATAAAAGCGAACCAAATTTTTTTGGATTATTTCGTTATGACTTTAGTGACCAGACTAAAAAAGTTTCTAGAATTTTGAAAAGCAGTGTCATAGCGCTGTTGCGTAAGTTTTAAAATCTAGTCTAAATTTTGCGAAAAGTAGTAAAATTTGGCTTTTTCAATTCTGGATACCTTCGCAACGTTTTACGAACATATTTCCTCGTAACTTTACTCAAAATAAGTTGTCTCAAAGCTTATCGTCAACTTGTTACCTCTTTTTGTCAAGTTATTGTCACGAGTCAAGAAACTACATTCTTGAAAAGTTTTCAGTGATTATACAATTTATATGCACAAGTTGTGAGAAATTTATTGTCTTCTGCAGTCATCTTGAACCGCTGAAAAGCTAAAACTGGACTTGAACCAACTTAATTGTCAATTTTCAATTTCTGCCTCTTAGGGTAATATGAACTTTTGCAGCAACATAGTTTTAAAAAGCTGTGGTAAGAACTAAACAGTTTAGTCAAACCATGTCAAAAATTTTTTTCATTCAGTATCACAAATTTATCTGTAAACTGGGAGGGTGTCACAAACTCACTTACACTAATGCCCCACATGGCAAAAAGCGAAGTACTGTAAGGACGGCGGGATCTTTAAAAACGCGAGTTCGTCGCTGCTGAGGTTTTTCGAATTCTCAAACACTTAGTTACTACGGTAACGGTACAATCTTATTCAAAGAAAAAAAAGCATAATTAGCGAAAATATAAAATATATCAAAATAATCAATTAAAAGAAATTTAGTAAAAATAATCAAAAGCAATAATCGAAAGTATTAAGACAAACTTACGCCAACCAATTTAAAACTTGCACTTCAAAAGCTACGAATATGCTAAGATCCCAAACTCTATTCTTATCTCGGCATTCGCTAAACCAAGCTACAACAATAACACTATAGCTAGACTCGTAAACTGCCAATTACGAATAATATAATCTCGAACAAGATCATGAGGTAAAACAACAAGACTCCAATAATTTCTACACTCTCAAAAAAATTTCAATTTCTCAAATTTGTCGCTCCAAGCTTGATAATAAATGAACACGATAATAACTAGAGCAAACGTAGCAAAAACAATTCGAGAAAGCAACTCATTATTACACTGATTATTGCGACAAAGGAAGCAACAAGCACGACACTTTAAAACTTTTTATGAGTAGAGTAGGTATCACCAGTTTGCTGAGTTTCAAATCATGACAGCCGACATTGCTGCAAGTGCTCCAATCTACGGAAAGTAATGGCATATAACTGCGACTAAGTTACTGTTGAGGCCTAGGCCTGGGAAAATTTAATTTTTTTTTTCCAATTACGCCTCTACTAAAAGTTCACAGTTTTTATTATAAAAGTCTGATAAAAAAAAAAAACTTCAGAGAAATTAATAAAAAAGTCAGTTATTGCATGTTTCACGCTGATTCGAGTGAAGTGCTTTATCGCTTATTATTATCTTGGCTCTATGTAGTACGTTTGGTTTTATATTTGAACAATTCTAGGGGCACCTTCTTGGTTTTGAAACAAAAGTGTATTTTTTGAGCCACTCTAATGTTCACTGTTAGCAGCCTAATAGAAGGAGTGCTACCAGCTACATATTACAGACGTTCCGAGTACAGAAAAAAAAAAATCAACAAACTGAAGAACTTTGAAACACAACACAATTAGAAATCAGCAAACTTGTCACGGCATAAATTGCAATTAAACATGATAACTGATTAATAAAGCTACCAGTAGCCTATCAATATCAGATCTAAAAACACTGTTTTATCAGTTATGCATTTTTAAGCGCAAATACTGAACTACCAGTAGCCTATAGTCAGAGCTCCATTTAAGATTCAAAATTGGAGAAAACAGTGCGGAATTTCCCAAAAAAACCGTAAATAAAAATTTGCCCAAAAATTTTACATTAGTTTAATTAGACAAATTTTGCAATAAAAAAATGGTTACTTTTGAAACTATACTGGTAAGCTGAACCTATTGTTTTTAGCAAAAATTGACGACTGTTGATATTAAATTCAACATGTTAAGGTAAGCATGCTAGGCTTACCGATGTCAGTTACCGCCTATACTGATGACTATAGGCTACATTAGGCGTAGTCTTTCGTATGGCGGTGTTTGGAGAATTGCCCTTGCACTCTTGCAGGTCTTGCTACAAACAGCGAATGCTAGAAACCGGCGTGAACAGCAAGGCAGGAATGTTAAAAACGGAGTTGATCTTATAAGTCATAGCCAGTTAACTACTGTCCTGATATTAATGCATTTTTCAATCTAAATCTAGACAAAACATCCCTACACATACGAACACAAATTGTCAATGAACAGTGAACACCACCAACTTCAGCAATTACTCAAGAATAGTCACTGATTTTTTGCTTTTCTAGGCTTGGTCAAACACAGTGCAATTCACCACTGCAGTTTAGTCGACTCGGCAGCCAGGTGAAAACAGCGGTGAAAAAACGTTATACGAAGCCAAGATATACATACTGTAATAGCATCATACGTGGATGATCGGGACGAATGAAACGCTCGATGATAAGGACCAATGAAACGCTCCTTTTCCACGCCTTTTGAATCTTCTATTGCAACCGCATGCGGATGATTTTGATTCTTAGCCAATTCATATAACACGATCAAAAACTCGGCATCTGAAATCATGTAGCTAAGAAACTTTTGCATTACATGAAACTCGCTGATTTTGGCATCGATATAAAAAAATTCAAGAGATTTTTGTATTAACACCTCCCAATGTTGCTTGGATTGCTGTATCTGGTTGTCGACAATCTTTTCTTTCCGTAGTAATTCTTTGATAAGCTAAAACAAAAATGACATTTTTAAAGATATCAAAAGCACATTAATTATTTTGCTTATTGCTGAACATTGAACAAGCTAACTTGATAATCGACAAGGTATACAAAGACCTGTATAAGAAGCCACAGTGTATGAGCTACAACATAATTCAATACACAGAACTAAATTTCTTGCATTTTACATACAACCTTTGCTGCTATTAAACTTCTATTACGAACTTCAGCTTATGATCGCATTCATGTGGCATCATAGTCTTCCTAAGCAAGAAATGAATAGCGTCATTTTGTCTTCGGTAAAACCACGTACGATATTTTATAGCAAGACCGTAGTCTTGATACTGGTGGACTGTGGCCCAGTCCAATTTAAACCCTCTAAACATAAAAATGGCAGCTTGTGTCAGTTGGTAAGCACATGACCGATACCGACAACTGATTTATGTAAAGATTTTGACAAAGCATACTTTGTTTGGCACGTTAATTGATAAACAAGAACACCTGAAACCTAGAGTATCACAATAACAAACGTTTAGTTGCAAAATAGAGAGAAGTAGACTTGCCATGCAGTAAGTAGTTCACTGAAGTTCTTTGTGTGCAGTTCAAGAGTAAGAAACTGACAAACTACAAGTAAATACTCATAGTGGTTCATAAACGATTAGCATATAGCCTCATGAAGTGGTTAGATATTTTACATTTAGAACTGTGAAACAATAACACATCACAGCCAACTAATCAATCGATGTTGTAAGTGCAAAATGATACTAAATAATGCAAACCTTTGAGTATCATTTTTGCATTAGTGATTTGAGGTAAAAGTATATATCACTTATATGAAATTAATCAATCTACTTCATTAAGACTCTAATGTGGAAATAAAAAGAATTTTGACAACTGTAGACCATCAGTAGCAAAACTTTTGTTCCTTTCTTGCCATCTATCAGCACCAGTGCTGTACGTTTTGTTTTCAAAGTAGCAACTACATTGGAATTATTGAAAAGCACATCCTCGCAACTGAAAAATGTTGAATGCTATTATTCCAAACAAAAATTGATTTTTGATGTCTGAATCACACTAACCTGAGTTAAAGAATCAAAAAATTCTTTAAACCTTCTTCGTGTAGAAATTTAAAATTTTTTGAACTCTGCTTTCATTTTTCCTTCAATGAGAGGAAGATCTTCAACAGCTATGCCAGCATCTAAGCAGATATGATTTTATACTCTTGAAAGTAATTTTTTTCTATTGATGAGTAAGAACGGCAGTACAGCACATGATATACAAGTAAAGTACTCTTTATCAGTCAGCAGAAGTACCCTTAGCGTACGTCATGCTTGAGCAATACAGTTAAATTTCTGAGGTACTGGTACATACAGCGCACATTGTAAACCCTAAAAAAGGCAGTATGGTATGCAATTACATTCTACTCCAAATTTTAGGTAAAAGTGCAGTACGTAGATATTATACCGTAAGCTTGGATGGATTTGGACAGCAGGGTGAATTTGAACAGATTTGATTAGCAGTTGAGAAAATACTAAAAATTAAAGCAAATGTTTAATTAACAAAGTGGATGCATGGTAAACGATCTGAAGTTTTTTCGGCAAAATATATTTCACAAAAATTTCATTAAAAAAAAAAAAACTTTTGCAATAGTCCAAATTCACTCTGGTTTATGATATGATTTAAACGTAGAATTTTGATACCAGTATGTTATGCTGTTACGATATAATGAAACTCGCAAAGTAAATAGTACGTAAATTATGAACTTATCATAATGTAGTGCCATTCTTGTTAACGAGAATAAAAACATATGAAGCAAAATATTTAACAAAATTGCAAAAATATAACAGTTTCAAATTTTCAAAAGAATGCTTGGGTTCATTTTACAAGATTGTTTCAAAGGAAGAGTGCATAGCTAATTATCCATATCAGTGTTTAGTACCAGTGCTACAAAAGGTTTGGTTTGAGCAATAAGTTATATATCATTTCTGAAATAAGCACTTTACTTTTGACACACCTTACAATATTCCCTGCAGGCTTAGCCAGAACAACAGAACTGCAACAGCTTAAATGAACAGAAGATTACAGAACCAAACAGTTCTGTTTTGTCTAAGTGCTCTCTCATCAGCTAGCCTCAGAATTGCATAGAATAGAACTATAGCAACCTTATCAGCCATATGCTACAGGTTAAATAGCCACTTCAGTAATTTCAACAGTAAACGATGCTGTTTTTGTAGCTAATTTCAACAGAAAGAATGGTATTGCTAGGCTCTTGTATTAAAGACCCACTGAACTGCATGGTAAGTAATCAAAAATAGTAGGCTAGTATTTTTCTGGATTATGTGGGCTATTTTTGACTGACCACAAATTTCATGTGTTCAACAAACATTGTCTGGCGAATGCTAAGTTTTATGAATACTGGTATCTAAAAACCCCAAATAAACTTCATGACACCAGAAATTATTAGTTGAATATGAATTTCATAAACACAATTTTTTTGTTAGGCCTGGATCACATGATTAAGTTTTTGCACAATTTTCTTGCATCAATTGTGAAAAATGTCTCGCAAGTCCATGGCATAGTATTGCGGGCACCTGTCATCAGTTATATTGCACAGCCTGTGTGAGAATGAAAATCAGTGTCTAGAAAGTCTAGCTAAGTTCTTGCAGGGAAATAGAACCAAGCAATATTTTGCCAGAAAGTTTTCAAAAAGCCGCCATTCTCTACACAGAAAACTGAGCTTTTAGATGTGCCTTTGAAAATTGTGAACCGCAGAATACGAAAATTGTCGCCAAAGTCAACGCAAAAAACGAATGCGTCACAATTATCAAGCGAAAATGCTGTAAGAAATTTCACGTTTTTGATTTAATCAACAATGACATAATATAACATTGTGCCTGTTTTTTTCTCATATTTCTTTAAAGACCTAAATGTGTTGCCTGCTATTTTGTTCACAATCACTTATCGATTACCCAATTTTTCCTACTTCGAACTTGAGCTTGGCCTTTTCGAAAATGATTCTGAAAAGTTATTAACCATAACTGCAGTATAGTGTGATCAACATGCCGTCGTAGTCAATTCATGAAATTGATGTTTTAATCAGCAAAATCAATGAAAGGCAGTGCTTGTGGAACACATTTAATTCTGAGTACAAGAATAGAGCAAAACTATCAGATTCTTAAAAGGAAGTTTTGGAAATTTTAGATAGCGATCAAATGGAGGTACGCATTTGCTGACTATTTAGTAAGAATTAAACTTTAATAAGTATTCAATGTGTGATCTGGCTTTAACCAAAATATTAAAAATTTCCATCTGATCAGAAAAATCTTCCGGCCCAGCTTTCGTTGGAGCCGAGATTATGCAATTAGAGATACGTTTTTGATAATTTTAATATTTTTTTAGTTAAAACTCGACATGTCCACTGGCAAAAGAGCCTGTTGCATTTTTAAGTAGTTAAGATAAATTTCAGCAGATAATTTTCAGCTATTTCAAGCTGATTTTGTAAGAAACCAAACAAAACCGCTCTTATTTAGTTATTCTTATTTAAAAATAAAAAAAACTTCAATTTACCCTGATGTCCAATTATTGAGCCCTCTGTAACCGCAAGTACCCGAAAGAACATACCTGGTTTAATATAACTTGACCAATCATGCAACGTTATGCACATTTTATTGATCTAATAGATAACATAGCATGAAAAATGCTACGATATACGCTAACGAGTCCCACACAAACAAAGTTATTTTGACATTTTCCATCTATATATTCATTTCAATGCAGGTCAAAAAAAGATTTCATAGTCTGCGCACGCAATTTGCAACAGAACTCATAGAGCTATTTATTATTGTATAGCTGCAGCTTTTTGTTTTTGTGAATGTGCTCAAATCATTTTGGCTAACGAGAAATAACAATGAATTGCCTGCCAAAGTGCATAGTATTACTATCGCCACTGCAAATTTCAAGAAAATTCCTTAACTACTACGCAATGCAAAAAATACTAGTGACAGCTTCGGCAATTTGTTTGCAGAAAAACCCAGACGTTTCTGTCTGGCAAGAAACTGTGCAAGGAAATAGCGACTAGATGTGACAGCTCCAAAAACATTGATGCAAGAAAATTGTACAAAATCTTGATTGTGTGATCCCGGCCTTAAGAAAAACTAATATCATACAGTGTTCACATAAGCAATTACTCTTTTTAAAACATTTTGCTAAAAGTATGTAAAACATCATCAGTTAAAACGCAATCTGCGCTAATTTGAAGAGTAGGCTAGCGTAGATTTACTTTTTGTTGATAGTACAAAAAGTTGTGTCTACAAAACACCTTTAAATGATAGGCTACGGGCAACTGCTAACGTGTTGGTTAATCTTTTTTGTTTAGACAACTGTACTTATACAATGTTTTACAAAAACTCTAAAGAAAATAACATCTAGGAACACCTTACCTTCAAAAGCTGCAATTACATCAGAAGACAAACCAATTATTTGTGCAAGTAATAAGTATAGCTAAGCGAGGCATATTTTACACAACTAGATTACCCGAAGCTGCAAAAAAAACAACTACCATACATACTCGCCGATAGGTCGCACTATTAGTTTTGAGTTAAAAAAGTTTAATTTAGAGTTGACTCGCACATAAGTCGCTCTGAAAATATAGGGATTTAAAAGGCCCTTTTCCTAGCTTTTTTGCACAGATAACTTCGAAAATTACTGCAATTGGTTGTTTTTTTAGCATTGAACTGCATTGCATTGAAATCGCAAAGCCGTTTTTTCTTAATAAAGTGGGAAAATCCAACGCACGCTGAGCAATCGCATGTGCGCTCATGAAACTGCCTCGCATTGGTATGTGTGTGCACAAGCGCATGCACCCGTATTTTATGGAACCACAGTGGCAATAGCACATTTCCACTATAATTTGTGTCTATAACGGCTTATTAGCTGAAAAATACGGTACTTGCAATAGCCGAAAACTTTTGATTTTGTTCCGACTTGGTGACGATTTGCACTGTCGAGCGGATTGGTTGCACCTATATTTTTTTTTTTAAATATAAGAAAAAGTTGCGACCTATTCATGAGTATATAAGGTAACTTTTGTTTCAACCTTACGGCAAGAGCTGAGAGGAACAACTTTTGCACCAGCTCTGACCTAGGCTATCTCATATGTTTCAATCCAGGTTAACGTTAAAGGTGGGCAGTGCAAGTCATAAAATCAATGCCCATAGGGCAACTCGGCCTACTCCAAAAATTCTTACACTACAAGATTTCCGCAAGCCCCCCTAAATAATTGTGCTCACAAGCACAAATGTGAAGTTTTAAAAAATACAGTAGCATAATTGTAATAAACTCACTGCTCAAATTGCACTGTGGTATGAAACCATTATTCAAAACAAATTATGCACACTACCAATTAAAATTAGCAAACAAAGCAGACCAATTTTTTTCGGTAAAACAATTTTAGAAGAATATGAGGCTCCATATTTATTCCAAATTTAAGAACAAACTAAGAACAATGCCAGCCACAGCATGAAAAAAGTATTTATTTGTTCTTGTTGTGGCACAAATTTATCCTCCTGTCACTAAACAGCACAAGACGCTAACTTATTGGACGATCCGCACACTTTTCATTACAACAACTACTTCGTGATTGGAGGAATCCGCACCTGCTAAGGGGTTTCCAATGATCCAATGTTCTTGTGGATTTTTTTCAAATTCTTGTCCACTGAACTTGCTGCTTGTTCAAACCCTCCAAGCAGAGATAATCATCGTAAAGTGTCTTATCCAAGGACACAATAACGTGACTAGGGTGCAGGTTGAACCCAGATCATTCGACCAGAGTCACTGTAAAAATTACGCCGTTACCCTCTCTGCTTCGCTGCCGACAAAATGAAGAAATGAGCCAGTAGCAATTGCATTTGTAAGCCAAAAAAAAAAAGCAACACATTTATAAGCAATAGGCTACCAAACGAGGTTTGGTATTGACCAAAATAGCGCTATTCTGAGCATTGCTTGGAGGGTTATTACATTCTCAAAATTCAATTTACTGAGCTACAGTTTTTTTTTTTTCTGCACAACTGTTTTGCTTGCTACAGTACGGTAGTAGCCTATGCTTTGAACTTAGCAGGTACCTACAGTACCATTATCAATCAAAATTTCTTAGCCTGCACAATCTTGTAATTTTACAAGAATGAAAAACAACATTACAATCTGAAAATGCAGGCAGAAATTGTTACCTACAATTAACAGCAAATGATAAGTCATGGGTTTATTTGATAGCCTATTCTATGACATACCGGTATGGTAATTTAAGATTCTGTGGCGTGTACCACACCACCAGTCAGTTGAAGCTGGAAGTGACTACCAATATGCAGTCCTCAAAGTCTACTGACACAGTCTGTAATTCTAAACAAACAGCCTACAAAATACTGTAGAACCTACCAGTAGGCTTTTTAAGAACATTAAAAGGCTAAAACTTCAGGGGATCTGGGAGCACGCCAGGGCTTCCCCAGACCACCTAGCTGAGCTATATCTGCTTTCACTCTAATATGCTATATCCCCTGTTTTTATTCACACCATTAGAGTGCAAGTTATTTGGCGTTCACAAGAACTTTGGATTAGCAATAGCAAAAAGTACCTACGGTACCTTGTGTAGCCTAGGCTACTGGTAAATTAGATCTCACTCAAACCTGAAAAGAGCAACTGATTTCTGCTTAAGTGACACCTTTTCCATAGTGGTTACGCTTAATACAATAGGCATATCCGTACGGTTGCCAGTAACCTTGCCACAAAATGAATTGGTCACAGTGATTTCGCCTTTTCACTAAGTAATTTCGCTTCTGACCGCATTTTATTTCGTGAAAGACAAAAGTTTGAAAAAAAGCAATTTTATGCTTGACTGATTTCTTTACCTTTAAAAAAAAAAAGGAATACATCTGTACATCATTTTGCAAAAGCGATTTTGGTTCAACCAGTGTTCCTTCTAAGATTCGAAATAAGCGAAACAGCCAAAACGAAAATTTTAACAGAAATTTTAACTCGAGGCCAAGGACGTTCTCGAGGACTCCACCTTTGTTAATTTATGGCAACCCAGTAACTTATAGGTGTTAGTGTGTAGTAATTTTTTGCATATTTTCCACTGCTTACAGTCATATCTGATGTCGTTAGCCAACTTCAAGTTAATGCTGACGAAGAGCCTCCTAAGCTGAAGGATTGGGTATCTAGCGGATGGAGTTTGCAGAAAGATGTGTCGCAAAAATCCCGACAGCTAGTAAGACTGGGGGTCGACCAAAGCTAACTGGTACCAAGCAGGGCCTTCGATAGGGAGGTACAGGGGGTACTCAGGGGGCCCGAAAGAGTTCAGATGTCTCTGCGTAAAGTTTTGGTGTTCGCACCCAGAAGCGTATCTCCTTGAGTGGAGACCCCCTTTTTTTTGCTCTTCACCAAATTTTGGGCAAAATATCAGACTGAATTTGAGTGAAGACTTTTTTTTTTGCTCTTCACCTAATTTTGGGCAAAAAGTCAGACTGAATTTGAGTTAAGGCCAAAAAATCAGACTAAATTTGGGCAAAAAACCAGACAAATTTGTTTGGGGGGGCGGCCCGACGTCGATCTTCGTACCCCCAGGAAAAATTTTTCTCTGAGGCCCTGGTACCAAGTCTGTTGGTGGCGAAACGGCTTGCTTATCGCGTGGAGTTTTTAATAATTTTTGTGTCAAGTAAGGCCATATTTTTGCTCGTGCTTTCGCTTTCCATTAAAGCCTTAATTTTTTTTAGCCTGTTATTGCCATTTTTTGGCCAATAAACTTAAATCAAAAATCTTTCATTATGTTCACTGTATTACGCCAAAGCGTGTAATGAGTTGGCAGGGCCCATTCCCGCGTCATTGAACCCGTCAACACAGTTTCTTTCGAAGAAATGTCACAGCAGTGGCGAGCCGTTGGCAACACTGTGTCCGATTTGGCCTGCCCAAGATTTGAACCTCAGACCTCCTGCTTCAAAGACGAACGCGTTAGCGCTCGACCAACTGGCTGCTTAAATCACTTTTCATTGGATGGTCAGCGATATGTCTCAATGGCAGCTTTATATAGAATATTTATAGTTTAGTTTTTTTTTCCAATACTGTAAATCAACATATGAAGTTATGCAATTTACACAATTTATAATTTGGAAATGGCTCACATAAATCCATAAAACAAGTTGACTGTTATTAACAAAGGTGGAGTCGAGAACACAAGGCTTGAGGCCAAGGACACAAAAAAAGTCCTAGGCCAAGGACAGCCCTTCCGAGGACAGGCCCTCTCGAGGCCAAGGACAAAGGACTCAAGCGCAAGTGTTCTCCGAAAAAAAAGTCTTCTTCAAAAAAGCTTTCAGGCGATCTCCAAAAACAAAGGTCTTCAAAAATTCTTTTCACGCGATCTACAAAATTTTAATTCAAAAAATACTGCTGTCCTCGAGCCGAGGATAAGGCAATTTTCAAGGACTTGAGGCTTCGAGGCCAAAGCAAAGACCAAGGACTTGACCTTCAAGGCCAAGGACATCAAAATGCGTCCTCGAGGACTCTTCTTCTGGTTATTAAATCGGATCTGTAAGCCATATAATGGGTTGTTTTTTAAACAATCTTGGCTTCATTTCAGTCATACCATAGACTCTTCATTTCAGTCATACCATAGACTGGAAACAGACAGTTTTATCTTTTTGATTTACGGTTCATTTATTGTTCTTGAAATGTGCCGTTTCGTTCAATCAGCATGACTTTTTTCTTTCACGGTTCACATGTTCTACAAATATGTGGAATCAAATCGGTCGAATACACGTGACCACAAAAAACCTTCGCAAGCACAAGACCAACCTTTATTTCTTCAATGCTCCCCTCTTTTTCTCCGCGCGTCTGTTTCTAGTCTACTAAATAAGAAGTCCATCGATGGTCAAATAAACTTCATCTCACAAATAGCCAGAGTTAATTTTTTGTTTTGTTTAGTTTTTTTAGCCAATTTTATGGCTTATAGATAGTTTATTAATTTATTAGGCTGTTTCTTTGTTAGCCACTAATCACGTATCACCAAATGTTTGGTCAAATTTTTGGCTCACAAAATCACACAAAAAAATGGCTATTATAAAGCCGACTGTAACGTGTATGCCACACGATGGCTTTTTTTTGAAACAATTTTGGCTAGATTTAAGCCAAACAAACGCAAGCATCAATTTTGCGAGATAAACAGCCAGGAATTGGCTAAACACACAACCATTGGCTAAATGTAAGTCGATGGCTTAAAGATAGCCACGAAATAACTGTAGTGGCTTAATTTTAGCCATTATTTTTGTAAGCCAAAAAGCTGACTTAAAATTGGCTATATTTAAGCCAATCAAATATTTGCATAAATTTGTCTTATACGTAGCCATTTTTTGGCTGAAAAGAAGTCATTGGCTGCATATAAGCTATCGGCTGAAAGATAGCCAGTAAATGACTTCAATGGCTTAATCCAAGCCATTATTTTTTCCTGTGTAACTAGCACTATAGCAGTTCTACGAAGTATAGCACTGCAGCGTCGTCTGCTACAGTCAATCAAGAAACCACAAATAAGAAATATGTGGAATTAATGGATTAGTAACTCGACAGACCACAGCAGCTCACAGGCTACGACAGGGGTCAGCAACCTACTGCCCGCCAAGGCATTTTACCCTGCCAGAGACCTTTTTTCTTTTTTCAATAATAGATATGCAGTAGAGTGGTCCTTATTTCAAAATTTTGAAAAACTGTATGGGAACAGAGTTAAATTTGTTCGTTTTCGATAAAAAAACTGTACATGCAAAATATCTCGGAGAAAAATTAAAGTTTACAGGTTGAACATGAACAGCAAAAATTTTGAGATTATACATATGCTACTGTATATACAATATTATACATCGCGAGACAAGCACGGCCTTATCGGAACGGTTCTAACAGATGTAACCTTTGTTTCGAAGAAAAAATTGCGATACTACTAGGAAATTCGGTTAACACACTCAACCAAAGAACCAAAATTGCATCAAAATGTCGACACAGAGCCAACTAAACCAAGAAATCATCAACCTAATAAAACCACTTTTAACGCAAATCGGTTGATCTCTGTGACGTAAAATCCCACTTTGTATCTAGGACAGTATTTAAAATTTTAACTGTGTTTTCACGTTTGACAGAGACACAGCAGCGTATCAGCAGTGTTTGATTGCTATGCTCTGCCTCCACAGTTAATGCTTACAGTGTTTTGTACCAACCGCCGCTCTGCACCATCGATCCTGGTTGTGGCCCCTGGCTGGTGTGCACCGCAGTTAACCCTAGTGGAATAGCTCGGGCTCGCACCCGCCACAGGGCTTCCGGTGCGAGAAGGGGAGACTTGGGTGGTTTATTGAGCTCTTTTACTGTTTTTGTTTAGTTTTCACCCCACCTGACAAACCCATTAAGGGGAAACAGCCTGTAGTGTTTTTTTAATTTCTAATTTTGACTGAACTTCCTGTACCGTTAACTGGGGGCCCATGTCCATTGAGCACTGTAAAAACTGGTAAGACAGTGTACAAGTCAATTATACATAATATATCTTTTATATGTCTTCTCATGTAGCCGGAAGTTGTTCACCTTAATAAGTTTGACTGGAATCATTTACGTTGCCAAGTATTAATTTCTGGATAAATTTCAAACCTCATACACTAATTAAACTTGTTAAAATACGTAACGAATCCTTGAGGCTACCACAAGTAACAAAAAATATGACCTGAATGATTTCTTTAATGTGGACAGCACAAATGCTCTGATCCATAGACCTTCATGACAAAAGTACCAAAATTTTCTTCTGGCTCAAAAAAGAATGTTTAAGAATAGAATCAATGGGAACAGTGCATATAAGAGTGGCAACTGGCAAGTCCAAAATAATTAACCGAGCAAAGAATTTGAAAGATCATCTTAAAATATTAAAAAATTAAAAAAAAGTAGCTCGTACTATTCTGAACCTACTCTTTTTTTAAGTTTCAATTAACCAATTTCAATCTTATTGAAATTTGTTTTCACAAGTCTATCAACTGCCTATCATCACTTCTGGCATCTGCTTAAAACATGTGCTCAAGATTGCCTTAATTCCTAATGGGACCAGTTAGTCTCTAGCAAATGGCATCGTTTGAGCATTAAAATAATGGGGATAGGCTGATAAAGTTTTTGCTACAGGGTAATATGTTTTTTGACATGAATGTCTCAAACACTAAACGTAAGAATCTGGTGCTTGCATCTCCATTAACACTAAACTTGAACAAAATCAAAAATCGGTAAGGGGCGCCCGAAAGGATTATGGCGCCTCTAACTAATGCTGGCCATAATCAGTTTACCATACGCCAGAACTGCATGGTAAACTGATTATGGCAAGCGTGGACCAAAGCATCATTCCTTGTATCTGCACTAAACTTGTCAAAATGTAGAAAAAATCTTGGACTTGCAAAAAACGTGGCAAAATCGCATTGACAAGACAATTGGGGTAACCGTAATGAAAAGATTCCCTGGTCGGCTTTAGTACACGTCCTAGAAACTAGTGGCTTAGGTTTTTTTGAACCAGAGGTGCATTATGACATTAAGTGACGAATGGTTGAACCTCTTACAAAAATGAAAACTTTACCAAGCGTGCCATTAAGAAACAACAATTGGAAAAAGTGGTTTGGTGATTAAACGCAGTTTAATGGATTTTTTGAAAAAATGAAAATAGATGAAAAATTTCTATCAATTGACTTTGATTCTTGGAGTGAATTATCAAGCTCATTGATGGTAGACAGAAAGTTGGTTCGAAGAATCCAAGTCCCGCATGCAACGGCAGAGCGTGGTATGGCAGTGGCACTTATATAGGAATACGTCTGGCTAATTAAAAATTGTGATGAAGATCTGCTTCAGTTCAACATGCATTTCGCATCAAAGCATACCATAGGCATGGTTTTTGCTAAGTGAGAATAAGGAAAGTACACGTCTTACTTGGCAACATACAATAAGTTGGGTTGCCCCCATAATATTACTGCTTTTAAACAGCTAACACTCTGCAAACAATGAAGCCCTTATCTTTGCAAAATTGGGTATTTATGAAAAACTTTATTGCCTTTGTGCAACCTCTAAATGTTTTTTTAATTCGGAGATTTTTCACACACGATGGTTTTAGCCTAAAAGGAACACATTTACTTCGGTTCCTATGATAATTTTTACAGTTTAATTTTTTCGATGTATTTAAGGACCACCCTAATATGCAGCAATAAACCGCCGAAATGATTCTGACCTTATATTTTGGTCTTCGCCATCATGTCGGCCGAAATAGGCCTGAATTTCTGGCGAAGATTTTTTTTATTGGTACGCTGGAATGGTGGTGGCCCGCTGGAACCTTGTTAGGACTGAATGTGGTCCACTAGTTCAAAAGGTTGCCTACCCCTGGGCTACGCAGTCGAGCCGTTTAACCGCACTCGAGACGCGTATTTTTTACATCGAGTGACGCCGGAAATTGGTGACCCCGACGTAATGACTTTGCTCGCAGCCTTTTTTTTACACACATTGAAGATGGCTTTCCAGTCATAGCGATCCCAGCTCCAACCAATGCAGAAGGGAGGAAACCAGTAGCGTAGTTCGCTACAGTTAATCAAGGAACCACAAATAAAAAATATATGGAATCAATGGATTAGTAAGTCGACAGACCATAACAGCTCATAGGCTGCGTAGTCGAGCTGGTTAACCGCAATCGGGATCAGGCTAGAATAAATTCTAATTGTAATTGACAAAATTGTAATTAATTGCACAATTTTGCTGTAATTGTAATTGCAAAATTTCAAAAGTCAATAATTGTAATTGTAACTGAAAACTTTTCTGCCTATTTTCAATTACAATTACTCTATTATTCACTAAGATAGATGATAACAAAATGTGTTTGAACAATATCAATTTTCCTCCGCTTGCAAATCGATATCGATATTTTCTACCGGTTGCAATCACATCTGACCTCACAAACCGATCATCCAAGTAGCAGAGGTGGAGTCCTCGAGGACGTCCTTGGCCTCGAGGACACATTTTGAAGTCCTTGGCCTTGGCCTCGAAGGTCAAGTCCTTGGCCTTGGCCTCGAGGCCTCAAGTCCTCGAAAATTGGCCTGTCCTCGGCTCGAGGACAGCACTATCTTTTGAATTGTTAAGATTTTGCGGAGCGCTTGAAAAATTTTTTAGAAAACGTTTTTTTGTGGAGATCGCTTGAAAAATTTTTGTGAAGACCTTTTTTTTTTTTGGAGATCGCCTGAAAAATTTTTGTGAAGACGTTTTTTTTTTTTTTTTTTGGAGAGCACTTGCGCTTGTGTCCTTGGTCCTTGGCCTTGGCCTCGAGCATTCCTGTCCTTGGCCTCGAGAGTGTCTGTCCTCGGAAAGGCTGTCCTTGGCCTTGGCCTCGGATTTTTTTTGTGTCCTTGGCCTTGGCCTCGAGCCTTGTGTCCTCGACTCCACCTCTGCCAAGTAGGGTAGGGATATTTACAGTTAGTTTTGGAGATAGAGTTAATCATATTCACAATCTAAACTTAGCACCAATACTCTAATCATAACTAGAACAAACTCTTAGCTAAAAAATAGCCTAATATAGAATTGGCTTATGACGTCAGATGTAACCGTAACCGGTGGTAAGTAACTATTGTTAACTTCAATGCTATTTGTGATATTAAGACTTTGTGTGCTTTTTTGCTTGTTTGTCCGTGTGTTGCATGTCAAAACAACACTAATGGTTCTATTTTGTATAATCATGCTAACTATGTGATATTATAGATAAAAGTTAAAATAGTGTTAAATAGTAGTTGTAACGTACACAATTTCAACTTTTTTACAACTTTTAGTTGTGTTAAAACTTATTGTCTTCTGCACAAACAATTGCGGTATGGTGCCATTGTTTAGCTAAAACCATAATCGACAAGTTTGACGTCCTTCTTGGTCGACTCCTGGGAAATCATAACGACTTCCACTGGCAGTTAGGTGGCCAGATCATTATTCCCTAGAAAGCCTCTGCCGCTGTGCAAGCCCTTAAGGTTTGTCCAGTTCGGCCAAGAGTCTTGTCCAGCTGGGGAATAACTTTGTTAGAGAAGCTGAGGGTTGCCGATGAGAGCTAAAAGCTCGAAACAGCGCTGTCCAGCTCTGTGCATCTTAAAACCATAATGTTGCTGGATGCGATATGAATTCAGTAACAAACTTGACAATTGCTTACAAACAAAAATATATATTCAAACAATTAAAGTTAGAAAAAGATTGATTGAAGAACATGGATAGAGAGAAATAGGGCTTTGATAGGTCTGGTACAGAAATACAAAGCAAATCCACAGTGTTGACCAGTGCCGTCACCCCGAGGGGGGCATGGGGGCCGTGCCCCCCCCCTTTTGGTTTGTTTCAGAACACGTTTTTAGAACATCACGTAATGACAAGACAATAGGCAATAACGGAAAAACCAACAATAAAATTCAAACATTATTCTCGTTTGAGGTTTTCTCCACTCTTTGCGAAATTGCTGGCCACCAACTGCTGTACATAAATGTGACGCAATAATCCGTCTTATAAACACATCTTTACGGATGCGTCGCGGAATAGCCGGGATATAAGCCTATAGAGTCGATACCGGTACTTTGTTAGTGATTATGACCTGAAAAAATACGTGAAATCATTTTTTCAAACGACCAGCTGTTTTTGCTTTTTAGAGCACACTCAAAAGTTTTTTAGGTGGCAGTCAGTTGCCCTACCAGGGGGAAGGGGCTAACAGGGTTTCAGCTCTCTTTAGCCTAGTCATTTAGAAAATTTAATCCCAAAATACAAGCATTTAAGCGTGTTTTGGACTTGACGTAAAGTATAAGGAGGTGCTGAAGGGGCTAGGCAATTTAATTCTTTCAATGACTTCTGAATTTTTGCAATTTACTGATAGTTATTCATATGGCTTCAAAAACGTACGAAAAGTGATTCATATGGCATTAAAATTGCTATTTTTTGACGTAAAATCACAAAAATCACTCAGCGTCTGGAGGCTCTGCCCTCCCGCCCCCTCAGTGATACGCTTGAGTTTCATCGGTTTGTTCAGCACGGGGCCTAAATTAGACAATTTTTGCGCAAAAAAATTTTAGTTTTGGTTCAAGCTCCCTCCCTTTTAGTGAAATCCTGGTTGCACTTTTGGTCACATTCACTGCTGCTGACAGATTTTTCAAGCAATTTTTTGGGCCGCATAGGAAACGAGCTAAAAAACGCTGCCGGCCTTATACTTCTCTTTTTTCAGCCATGAATACAAAATTTTTAAAATAGTGCAGAATTTGGAGCCGTAAAAGCCGTAAAATATTAATTTTTATGAGGAAAAGTTCAGTCTATTTAGTGCCCCCCACTTTCGACTAGTGCCCACTCACGTCGTTTGGTCTGGCGACGGCACTGGTGTTGACATAAGCAAAACTCGAGGCCTCGAATATAAGTGAATTGGTTGCAATGTTTTGAGAATGTTTTCAATGTAATTGTAATTGAAATTGTAATTGAATTACAATTACTTGAACTTGAATGATTGTAATTGAAAATTTTAGGTTTTAATTGTATTTGTAATTGCAATTGAACCAAAAACAAGTAACTTTTCCAACCTTGATAGGGATGAGTCCTTTTGACATCGAATTACATTGCAGTACTCTAGTTTACTATAAATCTTGGTAGCTTGGCTCATAGACCAAAAATCACCTTACTGTTTCCTGCCCAAGGCAACTTGGGAAATAAACACGTAATATCACAATTATACTCATCTTCTACTTTAATCCAGCATATAGCTTCCAATACAAAAGGTGTAAAAAGCATAAAAGTGTATAAACACTTTGAATTTTAAATGCATTCAATTGTATTAATTCTCTTGTTTGTGATTAAAGTTAGTGCGAAATCGATCTTTTTTCCTAGATCTTTCAAATCACTTTTTTGGTTGGAAATAAACGTAATATTTACCAACTTTCATAACTCTTATCTCTGGACCAGGGGCGTTCAAAGTCCGGTCAACGTGTCCGGCCTGTAATGAAATTTGGCTCGCTTACGCCCATTTTCCAGACTTCAACGATTTTTCGACCGAAATTACCTTCCAGATATGTAAACGTATCACGTATTTTTATCATGTAAAATGCCCCAAAAGAGGCCGAAGACTTTTGTTTTTGGTTAAAAATTTTTTAGTGAACTCATTGTTGGCCAGCGAAAACTTTCGCGAAGTCTCTCTTAACACTTCTTCATAAAAGTTTAGACACTGCAGCTTCTGTGGTCTTTGACTTTTAGTGCCTAGCAATATAAAACTATCGCAATAATTTTGGCGATTAAATTAAAATTTTGGATAAATTATTATTTATGCCTTCTTGGGGAGAAAGCGAAGATAAACGAAAATTCAAATAATCAACAATCAACATCACTCAAAGCAAAATCCTTTAGCGTATACATGTTGTGTATAGTTTAATTTCTTCGTATAGAAAAATTCTGCAGCAACTTATTGTCACTATAGCTATATAGCAAATCTGTTAGCAATTAATTAAGTTGAAATGAAGGATAAAAATTATACATTTTGACTTTACTTACAGGTTGGATTTGTTTCTTTTTGCATTTTGTGTTCGTTAAGTTTCTCTTCATTAGCTCGTAGCTGTAATATGCAGTAAAAAAAAAAAAAAATTAGAATCTTATTCAC
Organism: Trididemnum nubilum; assembly: GCA_963965965.1. NCBI lineage: Eukaryota > Metazoa > Chordata > Ascidiacea > Aplousobranchia > Didemnidae > Trididemnum > Trididemnum nubilum. The sequence continues at coordinate 35,581 of CAWYPQ010000089.1, forward strand.
CCACGTGAGTTACATTAATCTACGGATTAAAAATTTTCAAGATATCACTTTTCTCTCTGGTTTAGCATAGCTAGCATTGAAAAATTAAAAATATCTTCTTGGCAAATGTTAAACTGAAATTTCTCCATACAAAAATGATAGGAATAAGTGCTTTATTCTTCCCTATTACGTACTTACTGGTGGTGAAAAGGTTCGTGGAGAATGCGTTTCATTAAAAGACTGTGCATAATCTTGATTTTGATACCAAATTGCATAAGTCTTTTCTTGAAGTATCTGAAACAAAACAAAAATTTTGCTTTGAATACCAAATTAAACGTTTTCTTGAAGTATCTGAAACAAACCATAATAAGCTTTAAAGAAACAAAATATTACTTATACCGTCCGAATGTTTTTGTTTTAGTCTCAAACCACAAGCATCTGCTTTACTGCCTACTTTGTAGCATTTGCTTATGTTGTTTCCGTCACAGTTTTATGTGACTAGCCGTGAACGCTGTTTAGTTCTATTAGTCGCACCAGTTTACTAGCAGCTTTAGTGCTTGTAAAATCAGCATTCTTAGTTTTAAATTGTTCAGATAATTACCCCGAGATGATTCCGCTTCGGGGTGAAACAGCTGTTGGGTTTTATTACATTTTAGGTCGTAATATTTTAGATTTAGTGCTGTGATGAATGACTTCATACAGTACCGTACCTGGTAAAAGTTGTAACATTTATATTTTGTAACAAAAAGGACGAATTCAAACGAAAAGGTCTGCGTTATATCAGCGGCTACAAAAATCAGCTTTTATGCAAAAACTTAACTCTACTTTATTGACCTTTCACTTGGACTGTTTGCCACCGCCCTACCCCTTTTTCTCTGCCGACAGTACCGAACAGCATGAAGCAAAAACAAGAACAAAAAGAAAAAACAAACAAAAAAAACGGGTTAAATAGGTAGGTTAGGACAAAACGTATCTAAAATTAAAAAAACAATAACAGATTTGAGTTTTCAAATCCAGCAACTGTTTTAATTCAACAAACTGAACAGACTTCTTAAAATTTTTATTGGCTAGTTGATACTTCGCGTGAGTGCGTACTACGTATTTTGTTTTTGTTTGCGAATTTTGACAAATAAGGATTGATTTGCTTATAACTAGCAAACGGTAAAACCTAGAAAGCTAAAATTTGGACTCAAGATACGAATTAATAAAAGCGTCATGCGCGCCAATTTTGGGGGTCCTTGGTCACGTGATTGTGGATTGAGACACAAAAAAAACATAAAAAAACGGCAATTTTTGACTTGAAAAGTTATTAATTCGCCTATAACTCAAAAATCACTAGATGAGCAAAGCTGAAATTTGAACACAATGTGCGTACTTATAAATGTTTTATGAAAACCGAGTTTGGGAGTGCCAGGTCACGTGACCAAAATTTTACAGGCCGAAAATGGGCAAAAAGTTTACGGATTTGAACCAATATGTCTCGATAATTACCAATACTGATCAAAAATGGTTTGTGATGTTTGAGCACACTCTCAACTACCTTTCTTTTGATTATGTTCGTTCACCCCAACTTAAATGCTATTTTTCTTCTTTTTTTTTCTTTTTTATTATTTTTCTCCGGCTGTCTACTTTTAAACCGCTAAACGTACTGTATTCAAAGTTTGAGCGATTGAAGATGTCAGGTAGAACTAGTGTGCGACTGAAATTTGGGGTGCCAGGTTGGGGTGTCCCCCGAATCGGGTCCTCCAAAATGTTCAACTTTTAAACTGTAAGAGATAGATGGATCAAATTTTTGGAATGTGTAGATATTAAAAATAAACTAAACCTAACAAAAATTGGAGGTGCCACGATGGGGGATTCCCCCAAACGGTTCCTCCAAAATTCAAACTTTTTACCCTTTTAAGCTGGACACATGAAACTTTTAAGGTAAGTAAACATAAAGGAAAGATAAAATTTGACAAAGTTTTTGGGGTACCGAAATGGGGGGTCCTCTCCAAACTGGGCCGCTAAAATTCAAACTTTTTAACAATTCACGCTAGACACATGAAATTTTCAGGATAGGCAAATACGAAGAAAAGAAAAAATTTGACAAAATTTGGGGGTATCAAAATGGGGGGTTATCCTTCACGCAAGGCCGATAAAAGTTTAAACTTTTAAACCATCAGAGCTAGATGGATCAAATTTTCGGAACGAGATTTTAAAAATAAACTATAAACCTAACAAAAATTTGGGTTCCAAAATAAGAGGTTCCCCCAAACGGGGCCCCCCAAAATTCAAACTTTTTACCTTCTAAGCTGTACACATGAAATTTTTAAGGTAAAAAAATATAAAAGAAAGATAAAATATGAAACAGTTTGGAGATACCAAAACGTGGTTGTCCCCCTCAAGCGGGGCCACCGAAATTCAAACTTTTTAACCATTTACGCAAGACACATGAAATTTTCAGGTTTGGCAAATATGAAGAAAAGATAAAATTTGACAAAATTTGGGGGTACCACAATGGGGGTTCCCTCAAACGAGGACGCCAAAATTCAAACTTTTTAATGGTTTAAAAGCTTAAAACCTAAACTTTAAGCTAGACACATCAAATTTTCAGCCTAGGCAAATATGGAGCAAAGATGAAATTTGATAAAATTTGGGGAGCCAAAATGGGAGTCCCTCAATTGGGTCCTTTAAAATTCAAACTTTTCAATTATTTAAGCTAGACACATGAAACTTTCAGAGTAGGTAAATATAAAAGAAAAATAAAATGAGAATAGTTAGATAAAGTATGACCAATTTCAGGTGCCTGAGTCTTTTTTCTGGATGGCCGAGTTTTTTTACTAAACTCTCCCTTGTGACGTTAAAAAAATCTTCTTGCTCTTCAAAATTTTTGAACAATTTTATTACGAAAGCTTTGGCGCTGAATAATGGCTGCAATACAATATGCTGTACAATATCCAATATGTTGGCCGTCGGGTCACACTGCTAAAACAGCGTTCTCAGAATAAGAATAGCTGTAAAATACGTGCGTATTTCTGGCTGTGGTTAGTGTTAAGCTTGGCTGATGCGATAATATTTTTTGCTCGAAAGTCGCTGAAATTTTAAAGATCGCTGTACGTTTTTTCAGAATAAAGTGAAAAACTGTTAAGAACTCCTGATAGCTTTTTGATTGATGTTAGTTCATTATTTTAATAACTTTTTGAGACCTTTAAACTTTGAGAGCGAATAACCTCAAAGCTGTTAAAATGAACTAAAAGAGTGTAATGTGCAAAAGAAGCAGAAAATTTTTGGTAAATCCTTTTTTGACTTTAAACATTACGCTTAGGGTTCTTGAAAGCATAGAGTTGAGTAAATTAATATATGTTTTCAATATGAAGTCATCGTAAAGTTAAACTCTGCGATATCATTTATAAAGTCATAAGAATTTGATTGTTTTTTTCTAAATTTTGTTTGTGTAAGTATCTTTTTCCATGCTACTTGCTAAGGCAGAGATTGTTTTGATTTAGTACTTAAATTTTGAGAAAAATCAGAAGAACTGGTTATACATCAGGTGCTTATATAAAATTCTTCTTAAAAATATTGCATTGGTCTAATTGAAGGTGTAGATTTGATATTTAGGATATAGTGTGTCAAATTTCTAGTCAAGATAATGTCAGTTGCAAAACCCAAAAATCATATTGGTATTTTCAGATCAAAAAGTTTTGCTTTTGTTATTTAAACAGAAGCAAAAGTTACTGTTGAAATATTTTTTAACGAGGGCAATTTTAATAATTGCGAATGTTAACAATAACAACCGCAATTTTAATAATTGTCCTGCGCTGCTAAGCGAAAATTCAACAAATTCCTTAAAAGTTGAAAAGATTACTAAGCAGAGTTGTAAAATTTTGATTGACATTTTATTGCTACCTTTTCTATAGACATTAAAATTTTGAAAGCCGTTAACCACAAACCTGATCAGGTTAATGGAACATTATGAAATTCGAATGCGGTGTATTTCAGATCTGACTATCAACAACCATTAACACGCTTAACGCAATATTGTGAAGTTGTTTAGTTTAGTAAAGTTAGATGCTTTCGCGAAATCCCGGGATATCGCTTGCGATATTATATTCTAGTTTGATTATGTTATGGTTTGACTAATGATGCCTTTTCATGAAATTAATCCAATAACAATTGTACAGTTTAGCAAAACACGTGTAGAATTGTAAAGTATAATCTTGTGATCATCGTAAGAAATTTATAAATAAATAAATGCTATAATATGCCGTAGATTGATATTAATGAAACGTTGGCGCTTATGCAATCTCATAGCTGAAAAAATTTTACTTGTTTACCTGGATGTATTATCAACATTAGTGGCGTTGGTAAAAAAAAGGGGGAAGACGTCGGGGGGACCTGATTCCTGCAACGCAGTTTTACTGCCGACTTCAACGTCAGTTTGTCACTAATTCTTTTGCTTTGATTTAGGCTAAACTATACTTTTTTTTGGTTGCTGCGTGCTGTCAATCATGTTTACTTGAAATCATTCCACTATACAGTATCTAAAATTATACCACATTGCCTAATGCCTTGTGTAAACTTACGCAGTGTTTTTAGATGCTGAACCGACATCCAGCTTTTGTACTGTAGATAGTTTTCCGCAAAGGAAAAAAATAATGCTAGCACAGACGTATTCAAAATTTAAGCAATTTTTTGTGTTTTGCCTTGGTTTTACATCATTCTTGCTTCTTGCAAAGCCGTATCTTTTGCTTGAAATTTTAGTTAGCTTAGTGCATTTGAAAAAATTAATAAATGTTTAAAAAATAATAAATGTTAAAATTTCTCTGTTCAAAAATGTCTCAATTGAGTGGCGTGTTGAGCATTAGTATCATAGACGGGGGTCTGGGATTACAGCCTCCTGCTGTCGAAAGTCACAGGCTTCTAAAAGGGAAGCTGCCAGAATGATGCTTACAAGATTTTTGTGATTTGTCGAAAAAAAAATAGTCATTTAATGCAGTTTGGAACACATTTTGCACGTTTACAGAGAGTCATTTAAAAGAAAAATTTGCTAAGATTAAGATGTTAGTTAAAAAATTGAATTGCCCTGATCCTTCAGCCTTCCCACTTAACTTAAAGGCCAAGCAAAAATAGCACGTTTAAATAATGTTTGTATTTTTGAGTTAAATTTTCTAAATTAAGCTAAGGACGACGGCGGCAAAAGCGTCCCCCTCGGTTTTGCCGCTGCCAGCAATAAAAACTCAATGTTTTCAAGTTAAAGCAATTTTATCCCCAACAATGACAATTCAACTGTCAATTTTGAGCAGTAATGAATGGTTTAAAATATTTTTATGATGTTACGTTTTCATAACAAGAAATGTAAAAATTATTTAATCTCTTTTGATTGGCTAGCTATATTATTGCTGGTGTGCACATCTTTTATACTCTATTAGAGTTTTTACCTACCTGTACGCTTGTAGGGCCCTGTTCGTGGTTCCCGAGCCTGCTGTACTTACTGTTGAGCTATGACGAAAAAGTGCCGTATTATACGAAAAAGCCGAAGCAACCAAAAAGTTTACTTTTCCTCAAAAACATTGCTATTTGTTTGCACGGTTCATTCATAACTTGGCACTTTTGGGACATGATTCAGCATTTTTTAACTCCAGAATGAAGAAACGGGCTTGAAAAGGGGGACAGTAACAACGCTATATGAGAAAGAATTTTCAGAGTTAAAATTATTTGAGTCATGCTCTTACCTGGGCTTTATAAACATCAACGATCAAAACGAATATTAATGTACATACAATTGAAAATAAAAACACAAAGCAAGCTTTTGTTTTTGTCGTCATAGTATTTTTGCTAAAAATATATAAATGCTTTCAGTCTATGCTAAGTTTTGCAGACTAATGTGAGAAAAACCTCTTGAAGGGAACTTAAACTGATTTGATTTTTAATCTCAAAGTCTTTAGAAACATTGAAGAATGCTTAATCTGCTTTTGCTAGCGCATGCTCGCTTCTGAAGTTATAGAGAGGAAGCAATGAACAATCGATGGAAATCACGTCAAAGAGACAGTATGCACAAGTACAAAGTGACACATCACTCAGTCAGCGCACTGCGCACGATGCACACTACCGTAACTCAAACGTTAGCATGACGAAAATGCTATCAAAAAGAACTATCAGTAGTGGCCAAGTCATTTATTATAAAATAATTAAGTTACAGTTTGTGGAAAAAAATTGTGCCCAACTACACCTATACTACTTCTTTAAAATAATAACAATAGTTTCAATTACTTTTGTCCTTATAACTGAACTGGTGAACTAATTTATGGGAAACTTTGTGGTTTGCAAAATTTCACTATGAGTATGCAAAAACTGCTTCACTGATAACTAGAAATAGCAATTGAAGAAATCTATAGTATCTTCATGTACCTTGTGCATGATGTGTCGGTGACTTAGTGCATCGTATGCCAATTGATAAAGTCTGTATTTTTTTGATGTTCGGTCGCTATACAATTCTAACAAACAAACAAACAAGCAAACTAAAAGTGTATGTAACTAGTAAGTGGTATCTTTTAAAAGGGCATTCAAGTCAGGTTTTATAATCTTGACCAAAATGCCAGGATAAGCCTTCAACGCATTTTCACCAAATCTAAACTTTCTACGCCTTTCCGTTTTCAACAATAATATTTTCAAAATTAATAATTTTGCTCTCACTTCAGTGTTACCATTTTCTCAGTACTGTGACAGAAGATTAACTTTTGGAAAGCTGGCTTACGTTTTCAAAGAGAAACTAATTTTGAGGTTCTGAACCGTTATTTTATTTTGACAATATACTCTGCTGCAAAACATTTATTGAGAATCAGGTGCATGCTACGGTAACTTTTTGTAATTTTGTTTCTAATTGGCAACCTTACCTGGTTAAATTCTAAGGAAAAAAGCTTTTCTAACGAAAATCTCATTTATATCTCGGGAATGAAAAATCCCAGAAATCTCAAATTTTGTGAAGTTAGTTTTCAGATCTGTCATTTTTTATTTTTTATTTTTGAGAGAAAAAGACCAATAAATTTCCGACTTCAATGCTCTTTTAAGCTTCTTATAATTAGTTAAAAAACTTTTTGAAACTATACAGTATTTACCCATTTTGATCCCTTTTTCGAAGAGCATATTTGACACATTTGCTAAAAAGTGACTGTTTACCAGAGGTTGAGTCGAGGAACCAACGTTCGAGACTAGGGCCAAGGACTCAAAAAAATCTGAAGGCAAGGACTAACTTTCGAGGACAGACCCTCTCGAGACCTAGGACAGGAATGTTCGAGACTAAGGCCAAAGACTAAGGACACAAATTTTAAAGACCGCAAATTTTCTGCGTGATTACAAGGGATTATAAAAAAAAAAACAAAGTCCAAAAAACCGCACATTTTCTGCAAAAAATCATGCGATCTCAAAAAAAAAAGAACGAAAAAAAGGTCAACGTCCAACAGACCGCGATCTCAAAATATTTTTCTTCCTTTTTAGCGATTCAAAAAATAGTGCTCTCCTCGAGCCGAAAACAGGGCATTTTCGAGGACTTCTTAGGCGTAAGGCCAAGGACTTGAGTTTCGCGTCCAAGGACTTCAAAATGAGTCGTCGAAGACTCCACCTCTGCTGGCTGGTTACACAACAGTTAGCCTACTGCCCACTTCTGAAAATAGCACTAGAATGTCATGACGTACTGTCTGTAAGTGATCAATAGGAAGTTCACGATCAATAAGGTATGTTTTTTTTGCTCGTAGAGAATTATAATACAAACAACGTGGAAACAAAGTTTCA